>CM066605.1:122500-222500 GCA_033816785.1 Picus viridis | reverse complement strand
AAATAACAGCGTCACATAAGTACCGGGGGAACGGCAAAAGAGAACTTACCCCAGTTCGAAGCTTCATGAGCCAAAAAAAAAGACACCACAAAAACACACCAAAAAAAATAAATTGAAATTGAAATTAAAAATCAATATATAGGTATTTGCTTGCTGCTCCTTCCACATCACATCCTCTCTCCTGCTTTATTTAAGTGTGTCCCTTTTAAGCGTGACCAGAGAGCAGAAGGAGCGTGTCTTCCCCTCAAAAAAACAACCCCAACAACCCACACCCCAAACAAAAAAGTCCCAAACAACAACAACAACAAAAATCGACAATGAGTAATGTGCTGGGGGGGGGGGAAATTAAAATTAAAATTAATAGTCAAGTGGAGAAAGCAGCTCGCCCCTGGGTAATAAAAAAATTGTGTGTGTATATATATATATATATATGTATATAAACAAAGTCCACAGGGGTGATTCGGTCTCCTGTGGGTTGAGGGAATTAAATTAAACAAAAGACAAATTAAAAAGCAGGTTTGGAGAAGGTAAAACTGGGGGTGGTTGGAGCTATTTGCTGCCCTGGGGGGGGGGGGTGGGGGAGGAAATAAAGAAGAAGAAGAAAAAAAAAAAGGGGGGGGTGGTTGGAACTATTTTCTTCCTAGGAGTATAAAAAAAGGAGGTGGTTGGAGCTATTCGCTGCCTGGGGGTAAATTGGTGGTGGCAGAGCGCACCTCCACCTCTCAGCCGCGGAAAAAAAAACCAACAACAACCGGCTGCGGGTGAATGGAGAATTGGTGATAGGAAATGATTTTGGCTTCACTTTCCAAATGGGTGGAAGGGGCTTAAATCCCACTCATTAAAGGAAATAATCCCCAGCGGCAATGGGATTTTCGGAGCTCTCGGGGGCTTCCCCAAGACACCCTTTGCCACCCCCACCCTCCACACACACACACACACAAAAACCAACCAAAAAAAAACCCCACCCCACCCACGTTTATCTTGGTTTAGAAAAATCTTGGATTTTGGAAATGAACCGCAGAGGGTGAAATATTTGCGATTTGGGGAGAAAACAACCTATTTTAGCTCATCCCGGAGATGCTTCGAGCAGACTATTGCCGTCAAAGTGCGTTTTCTTTTTGTCTCCACTGAGCCGGGATGGGAATGAAATGGATTTGCCATGATGAGCTGCTCGGGCACCTCTAGGTAAATTCGGAGTTAATTTTAATCCCATTTACACTCTGCTCACTCTCCAGGATCCGCGCTCAGACACTCCGCGGAGGCGAACGTATTTCACACGTACATAAATAAACACAGCGAATCCTTGGGCTTTGAATTTGGTCATGAGCAAATCCTGGCACCGGCAGCCGGCCACCATTTCTACCTAAAATATCCCCAAAACCCCTAATTCCCAAAGCGGATCTTGCAACTGGAACCAACCTCCTCGGTACAGCGGCCGGGAAAATCAATAGGGGGGAAAAAAAACCTGGATTTAGTCAAAGGCACCTTCATAATGTTGCTGCGAGACATGAACCTACTTTGGCGTCTGCAGAGAACCTTGAATGTCACCAAGCCTTGGACGCCCCTTTGGAAACAAACAAAAAAAAAAAACCAACAAACCCACAACCTTTTTTTTTTACCCTCGATTTATAGAATTGCAGGAGGAAAACCCTTTTGCCTTCAGCGCGAACTAAAATTCAGGTTCAACAGAAACGAACAAAACGAAGCGAGAAAGGGTTGGCAGAAAGAAGCCACCGAAACAAACCCAAATCCGCCCCAAATCGGATCGCACCCTTTTGCAAATGCTGCAAACCACACGAAAAGCCATGGGGGAAAGGGAGGAAAAAAAGAACAATTCAATTAAACCGGGGGGGTGTGTGTGGGGGGGAACCACCTCCTTCCCCACGCACCCATTGCGCATTGAACATCCGAGGCAAAAAGGAAACCTTTTATCCGCCTTGATTTAATTCTTTATTTCCGCCCCAATTACGAATCCACCCTGATATGATCTTTCCTTCGGGTTAACTCCCACCAAAACCTCTCTTGGCGTGGACCTCGAAGGCGCTTTGTGCAAGATAAGTTTGGAAGGGTTTTGATAACCTTGACTTTGCCTTTTTTTTTTCTCTCTCTCTCTCTCTCTTTTTTTTTTTTTTGGGGTGGGTGTGTGTGGGGGGGGTAATTGCAACTCAGCTGTCAGACAAAACCATTTCCCTTTGGATGCGGAATGATAGCTAAAAAGGAAGGGAAATAGGAAAATACTAAAAAAAGAAAACCAAAATTAAAATGGAAAAAAAAAAGACCAATGTTGCCTTTTATTTTATTTCTTTTTAAAAAGAGTTGCTTCCCAAAAGGCCAATTTTGAAGGAGGGAAACGCCAGAGGAGAGGTTTTGCTGGTTGCCCCAGACCCGAGGTGTGTGCTCGTGGGGGTCCACACGCAACCCACACGCATGTACCCCCACATGCACATACGTGGCCATACAGCCCAGCCACGCTGCTGGAGCCCCAGTTACAGCCCAGAGCTGGACCCACGGCCGAGATTTTCATCTCCACACCACAAGGCAAAGCATGCAACCCGCTGCTGAGTCCTGAGAGAGGCTTTCTACCAACTTTGGAGGGAAACTGCAGCCATTCCTTCACATCACCTCCATTTAATGACCTGCAAGAAGCCCCTGAGCCCACCTGGCTTCCAACCAGGGTGGGAATAAACCCGAAGATTCACACACAGAGGGAGATTTCCAGCCATATGCAACGTCTACAGTGACAATAAAAATGCACTCCATGAAAGCCTCCTTGCACAAAATCCCAAACTTAAACCATCTGCTCAACACACACAAAACATTTTTCGCCTCCACCAACAAGACCTCAACTCGCAAGCAACAACAAAAAAAACAAAACCCCAAACCCAAACCCAAGAATACAAAACAGCTTTTTCTTTCTTTCTTTCTTTCTTTTTTTCCCTCTTTTCTCTTCGGAGCCTCCCAAGCCCTGAAATGAGCCTCAGAGTCCAACTCCAGCCCGAGATGTTTGGCACTGCAAACCAGACCCCGCGCAGCTT
The DNA here is from genome assembly GCA_033816785.1 of Picus viridis. Lineage (NCBI taxonomy): Eukaryota > Metazoa > Chordata > Aves > Piciformes > Picidae > Picus > Picus viridis. Next base: position 219,465 of record CM066605.1, on the reverse strand, counting down.
CGTGTTTGGGGTTGTGTTTTGTTTGTTTGCGTTTTGTTTTTTTCCACCCCACTTTAACGCTGAGCAAAGCCGAAGGCGACAAAATTCGCTGAGCACACGGGAATGAAGCGTTTGCATGGAAAGCGATATGAAAAGCGGGGGGAGGGGGAACCATCAAGGTTCATCTACCTTCAACAAGATAAACCCACAAAACCCCTAAACAACCCCACCCCCCACCCCAAGCAACCCAACCCCCAAATCTCTGCCGTTTCACAAGCAAAACCACTTCGTCTTATGACACCACAATGCTTGCAAGAAGCAAATTAATTTTTTTGGGGGGAGGGGGGTTGTCAGAAATCCGTGCCCAGCGAATTTTCTCGGTGTAACCAGCGAGAGGAGGAGCTCTCCAATATCTCCTCGCTCCTTTTTCTTACATTTTCTCTCCCCCCACCCCGCCTCAGCTCTTATATATATATATATATATATATATATATATATATATATATATATATATATATATTCACAAACACATTTCCACCATATTTCAAGAAGAGGATCTTTTTGTTTTCCCCCTCCACCCCCCAAAAAAAATACCCCACAAACCATCGACAAGACAGAACACTACAGTGCCAATTTCTGGAGGAGAAGTTGGCAGAGAAACGCCTTGCTCGACATTCGCCTTACTTCTGCTCTTATTAGCCACGGCTGATTACTAATTACCGAAATTAGCCGCTGGTAATGAAGGAGTCCCCTTACCTTTCGCTTCGTTGTCAGAATTGTCAGTGCTGGTGTCAGTGTTTTTGTGCAGCTCTTTCTCTGCCTCCGAAGGGTTTATTTTGGGTGCTGGGGCGCTTTTTTCGGTTTTAATTTCGTTGGTGGATGTGTTCTGAGGATTATCTGCTTTTGTGTTTTCGGGGAAACTCACTTTAGCCACCGGGGGAGGCGGAGGAGGTGGTGGTGGAGGAGGAGGTGGTGGCGGTGGTGCTGGTGCTGGTTCCAGATGCTCATTCCTTGGGTTCAGGCTCGCCCTGGATTCAAAACTTGCCTCAAACTCATTTGGATTGCTGCAGTTTGACGTCTTCTCCATGGAGGGGTAACCTTGGCTTGCTCGGTAGTAGCTAGGAACGGGGACTTCATGGTCATTTAGGCAAGGCTCAGGCATTTGGTTGGGGTAGAGGGCTGTCTCTGTGGCATTTTTTGCCCTTTTGTCAGCGTTATACATACAGCAAACATTCTCTTCCTTGACATTGGTTGGGAAGGAGCAGGATGGGAGCTGTCTTGCAACAGGTTGCTCGATCCTGTACGTATTTTTGGGGTCACACCAAGTGTCTAGCTGAGAAAGGTAGGATGGATAGGTGCTGAGAGACAAGGTAGCGCTATTCACCTCGTCCCTTTTGGAAAGAGACGGGATAATTCCACAGTTCCTCATGACTCCGCAGCTGAAATCGCTCCCAGGCTGCATGTACATCCCTTGGCTGGAGGAATAATTCTCCCCTCTACAGGTACCGGCCAACGAGTCCATCAAAAACGAGTTGGAAGTCACATTGTTGGGACATGACATTTTCAGAGAGGGTTTTTAAGGAGGAATACTCCAGCCAGGGGCTGACATCTTTTTTAGGGGGAAAAAATATCAAGCTACCATAATTATCCACGCATCGCTCTCCCCCCTCCACCCCCCACGTGATGCCCAGGCCAATGAGGATTGAAAATGGCCTTGATGATTCAGACGGTGACGACGTCACCGGGGGTCAAGTTGTCGGGACCGGGAGCGGCACCGTGGAGCAACAGCGACATCTGCCAGCACCGGGCCGGGACCTTCGCGTTGAACAAAGGCTGGGCACCCCCAACCTACCCCTTGATAGAGCCCAGCTCCCCTCCCGCCTGTTTGTTTACCAATGGAGCCACGCGTGGGAAGGGGGCAAAGGAAAGGGAGGGAGAGGAAAATACCCTTAAAAAAAAAAAATTAATCCGAAAATGAATTTAAAATTTAATAATTAAGGGAATTAAGACGAAATTATTTGGGGGGAGGGAGGGAGAGAAAAAAATATACAAATTACAAGAAGAAAAATAGAAATAGGAAAGGAAAAGAAATAAAAATAAAAGATAAAAGAAAAATAACAAGGAAAAATAAAAATTCATTAGAAAGGGGGAAAAAAAGACAATAAATCCCTTCTTCTTTTTAAATTTAATGGACAGCGAGTCAATTTGATGACAAAAACAAACAAACAAACAAAACCCCACAAAATCCCAACCCCTTTCTCCCCCAACCCTTTTTCTTGCATTCCCAGAATTTGTTGTTCCCCCCCCCCCCCCCCCAAACCGATGGAGATATTTAATTGTTGCTTCCCCCTTCTCTTCTTCCTTCCCTTCTCCTTCCTTCGTTTGGCTTTTACCTTCCTCCCTCTCCTCATCTCCCTCTTTGATGCTTATTGCATTGATTTGGGTGTTGGGTTTGGTTTGGTTTGTTCTTTAGGGGGGCTGGTTGAAGTTTAGGAGGGGGGTGTTGCGGTGGGGGGTTGCGCTCGTCGCCGCTTTGCTTTTGCCGTTGCAAGATGTGGGAAGGAAAAGGAAGGGGTAAGAAAAATTGGGGAATAATTCAGGGAGCCTCCAGCCAGGCGTTTCCCGACACCCCAACGCCCCTTAGAGCAGGTTGGGTATTTCCCAAGCAGCTTAAAAATGAGGAGAAAGAGGGAAACCCTCCACTTTTGCTTTATTTATCCTTTCCACCACCCCCGTCTCCTCCTTCCCGCAGCAAAGCAGTTTCCCCTTCCCAGCCTCTGCGAAGCCAGATTTTTTTAATTATCTACTTTCATTCCCGAACTGTCTTAAGTTTCTGGGATAAAATGGGATGTCTGGTGCGGTGCAGGGGTGGGGAGAAGGGAAAGGGAAAAAAAAAAAAACAACCCAACCACCAAATTCCTCGTGGAGAGGAGGAAAAAAAATGGGTCGAATTTGCAAAAAGGGTGCGACTTTCAGAGGGAGAGCGGTGGTGTGGTGGGTTCCTTCCCCTCCTGTCTCCCTTGCTCCCTCTTTTCTCCGGGAAATATCTTTTTTTTTTGGGGGGGGGGGAGGGAGAAAACTTAATATATCCAACCTGGGACTGACTAAATATCAGGCAGAAAGCTTTAAAAATCGCAACCTTCCCGATTTGGTTCCATTTAATTTGATTTTTTTTTTTTTTTTAAATTGTTAATTTATTTTTGCTTCCCCTGAGGTGATTTCAGGAGAAAAAGTTACTTTTCGCCCCAATGTTTCTTCTCTCCTCTTTCGTGGCTCGATTCCCTGCTTTGGCAGCTCAAGTTGTTGCTTTCTTTGCAATTTTACGTCTGCGAGCAAAATTGAATGCTTTTCAATAAGACGGAATTTCAGCCTTCGTAGGTATCTTGCCCTCCTGCCCCTTCAACTTTATTTCCGTGGTTATTTTATAATCGTGCAATAATTAAGCTTATTAAGGGTTTAAATTCCACCCACCCCCCGGCCCCCTAGCATGTTGCAGTGCTGGGGGGTGGGGGTGAACTTTGATTTTGGGTGAAGCGACGGGTGAGGACAATGGCGAATAAATAAATAAAAGAGGGAGTGAGCCCGGAATTTCAAGATCATTACGGTTAGAAAGAGACGGGTTCAGAGTCACTTTCAAGGGAAACAAAAAGAAAACGCCACCTTTGATAAGAAAAGGGGAAAGGAAAAAAAAGAGAGAGCGAGCGAGACAGGGGAAGAGAGAAAAGAAGAGAAAATAAAGGAAAGGGAAAGGGAAGCAAAAAGGGGGAAATAAAGAAACAGAAGGGGGAAATAAAGAAACAGAAGAGGGAAAATTAGAGAGAAAGAAAAAAAGAATGGGGGGGAAAAAGGAACAAAATCGTGGAGGGGCGAAAAAAAAAGTACTTTGAGACAGAGAAAGTGGAACTTGACCGTTTGGGGTGATTTGTAACGGTTTAGAGCAAAGTCCTGCTTAAATATTCTCACGTCTGCAAAGCTGTTTTCCCAAAGATTTTCAAAAGCAAGGCTGTAAAATCCAAGCCCTCCCCACCCCCTTCTCGACTTAACTTTCAAGAGCCTTGCGGGGTCTTCGCTCCGCTTCAAGCGGGGCAAGAGGCAGCATCTTTAGGCCGAAAAAGCCTCAAAGTGGCTAATCCTGGTCCGTGCGCCCCTTCCCCAGCCCAGGCAAAGCTTTCGTAGCCTTCAGACGCCATTTGGTTCCCCCTGGAAAGCTATTTGCGACTTTATTGCCTCTATTTGTGTTATCTGCATAGGTCTTTTTAAAACAGTTTGATAGAAATCGTTCCGTTTTATGATATCCAACGAAAATTCCACATAATATTTATAAGCAAAGAATAAAACTTTAGTAGGGGAGCCAATATTTTCTCATTTATAGGTGATGAAATTAAAGACCAAATGCAATTTTGTATTATATTGCGTTTTCCACCCCCCCACACCTTGGTTTGAATTTTTTTCCCCCTCCTGGTTTGACTTTTTCTTTTTTTCTTTTCTTTTTCCCCTTGTTTGATTTTTTTTTTCCGCCCCCTGGTTTGATTCCTCCTGCTGGTTTGACTTTCCCTGCCCCCTGGTTTGACTTTGTTCCCCTTCCTTTGGCTTTTCCCCCTGCGATTTGACTTTGCTTCCCCTGCGATTTGACTTTGCTTCCCCTGCGATTTGACTTTGTTCCCTCGGATTTGACTTTGTCGTCCCCCCGGCCCCGTTTTGACTTTTCCCTTCTCTTCTTTGACTTCTCCTTCCCCCTCGCCCCCCTTTGTTTAGATTATTTTCCCCCTCCTCTTTTTTCCTTCTACTTTACTTTTGCAGCTGATGTGGCTGCCCAATAGTTTACATTGCTGAGTCGGTTACACTTAGGCAATATTTTTTTTGGGGGGACGACCAAAATTGGACCTCATAGCTCTCTGTATTCTCTGCCTGACGATTAAAGATCTTTTTCTGATATCTTGTATTGCTGTTGCTATTATTTTCCCCTCCTCTTTTGGCCCGTGCGTGGGCGATGAGAAGGAGCTGCTTGAAACGCATCAGAGGTGACATTAAATAATTGGAGTTTGATTCTCCGCAGAGAACCAGGAGCTTCACAAAGAGCATCTTGAGCAAAACCTTCCCGGCCAGGTTTGCTGGAGAGAAAAATAAAAAAGAAGTAATAAAAAACCCACCCCAAAATCCAAACCAGGGCAAAACTAAACCCACAAAAGAACAAAACCCGGTGCTGGAAACCTTCCTTTTTTTTTTTTTTTTAATGAACGTGTAAACGTTATGAGTATAAAATCAAGATTTACACCGTTCTCAGGCGTTTTGGGTGATTTCTCTATTTTTGGCCAGAGCAAGGCACCGAGGACGATATTTGAAGGGTTTCAGCATCTTGAGGGGGCGAGGGGGGAGCCGAGAAATAAACTGACTACAAAAACAATCAGATTATTCATCAGAATATGAGCTGGATGCGCCTCCAGACTTCAGCCTGATGGAGGTTTTGAGCACGGGGTGGGGGAAAAGGGAAATTGGCGCTGGGAAGCAGCACGGAGAGGCATCTCCAGGAGACCGAATATTGTTTAAAGTTAAAAATAATTAGAAGTATGATAAACATGGGTCATTAATGGGGAAACGAAATAAAATTCATCAGCCTAAGTGGAACCCCCGTTGGGAAAAACGCTCTGCTCTAATTACGGAAAATAAATACCAACAAAACGCTATTAAAACTTACAAGGGGAGACTCAAACCTGTGGAAAGGACCTTAACAACCCACCCGGGATTTTATACCCTTTTCAGGGCTCCATCCCCACCTCCGACGCTCATCCCGGTCAGGCCCTCACTCTTCTGCCTTTCCTAGAAAGCTTCTCCCCTTCTTCGCTCCAAATTGGCCTTTCGGGGCCAGTTTAGAGTTGGGTTTTGTGGTTTTTTTCCCGACCCTGACACACCAAAGAAAAAACCCCAAAGTGGGGTTTTGCCCTTCCTTTCAAAGCTCCTTTTCTCCCCGGGGGGAGGAGGGTTGAGGTGGGGTGTGGGTGTTGTCCCCGCATCCTCCCATTGTCCCCAGCTCCGCACACAGAGCAATTGCCCTCAAACGTCCCCAAATCGGCGCTACGGATGCCAAGGGAGCTGCTAAGGACTAGGGCCTGAAGGAGGAGGTGGGGAAGTGGGGGGTTGGGGGGGGGGGAAACGATGCCGGAAGACCCCCACTTCTGCCCATCACGGCGAGGAGTATATAAATGTCCACAATTTCCAAGACAAAGCGTCTCTCCGGCTCGCCCGGAATATTTTACCTGTCCCCCTTTTCAATCTAATTATTTAACCATGAGTTATGTGGCCAAAGCGGTTTCTGCTTCTTGTAATTTTTTTGTCTTGTTTGGGTTTGTTGGTTTGTTTTTGTTGTTGGTTTGTTGGGTTTTTTTCTCCCCCTTCAACCAAGTTTTCTGACGTCTTCTCTTTTTGTTGTTTTTACGAGAAAACATTATTTCTCTCTCTCTCTCTTCCCCCTCCCCCCCCCTTTTTTTTTTTTTTTTTTTTTGCGCTCGGAGGAAGTATTTGGGAAGCGAGACTTTAATGATTACCTTAAATTTGTATTTTCTGCCCGCTCTTCTGCCCCGTGTTGTAGCGGAAATAATTCTGATTTATGGCGAAGTACACTGGAGTACAATAACAGCGATGCAAAAATAAAACCCACGCCTTTTATATGTTGGCTTAGAAACTGTAAACTATCACCACAAGAAATCTATCAAACTTTACAATCCCTCTTACCCCGCTTCCTTCTTTCTTTCTTTTTTTTTTCCCCTCCTCTCTCTTCCCGAGTAACTTAAAGCAAAGAGTTATGGAACTCTGTTACGTTCCTTGAGGTGGGATTGGAACCTGGGTTTCTTCCCCTCCCCCCCCCCTCCCCCCTCCAATCGTGTTGGGAATGAAGTTTGGGATCTTTTGGGGTTATCTTTGCCTTTTATTTCTTTATATATCTATCTATTCATTTTTAACCCTGGCGCTTTGATCGTGAAGGGAGAAAACAGGGAAGCGTGGTTTGGGTTTTTTTTGTGTTTCTTCTGGTGTGGGTTTTTTTTTTTTTTGGGGGGGGAGGGGAAGGGTGGGGGTGTCTTTTCAATTATATTTAGCAAAGAGAAAGGTGACAGAGCGCAAGGAGGTGACACGGGGATTTGGGAGGGGTTTGTTAAAGCGTTGAAACGTTTCCTTTAATTTTTTCCCAGCCGCCCGAATAAATTTATATCTCGAACCCCTCATTCCATTTAAAACAAACAAAGGTCTTGAACCCCTAATTCCATTTAAAACAGGCAAAACAAAGCCAAAAAAAAAAAAAAAAAGGGAAAGAAAAAGGAAATAAAGAGAATTCTTTCTAGCAAGAGGTGGGGAAATGCGGATTGAAGCTCGGGAAATGTGGATTGAAGCTCGGGAAATGTGGATTGAAGCTCGGGAAATGTGGATTAGGAGAAAGAATGAAAGGTGATTTTTTTTTGTTTGTTTGGTCGTTATTATTTCCTTTTCTTTGTGGTGTTTTTGGGGGTTTTTAAAAATTCTTTTGGCCTGTGGTTCGCGCTGGGGAAAAATAAAATATAAGGGAAAAGTTACAAGCCAGGAGAATTTGGGGCTCTTTTAAAATGAAACTTCGAAAGAAACCCCCCAAAAAAAATGCTATAATAATAAAAAGTGAAGTTGTACCAGGCAAAGAATAACGCTGAAAGGTAACAAAAAAAAACCCCTGAAAACAACGAGGAACCGCGAAAATGTGTGGTTTTGCCCCTGCGAGGGAAGAACAAGCCTCAAAGAATTCCTCTTTTTTGCCTTCTTTTTTTTTTTTTCGCTCCCCCACCTTCCATCTGCCGATAGAAAAATGGATTTAGCAAAACGTCTTCAATGGACCAGGCTCAGGCTCGTTGGGAGCTTCCAACTCAATCCTGGTGTTGCAATTCTCTTTTTTCGAGCAGAATATTGAAGCCCCGAGAGGGGGAAATGATCAACAGCCACACTTCTCCTGGAGCAAGAAAAAGAATTTATCGGGAAAAAAGGATTTTTTTTGGGGGGGGGGGGGGTGGGGGGAGTGGCACCGGGAAGGAGCGTGGGAAACCCAAATTAATACAAATTTCACACCGCCAGCTTGGAAATAAACTGGGAGCAGTAGAGCTGAATCCCGAGCCTCTGATATTTGGGGTTTTTTGAGGCTCTAAACGGGCACTGCCGTAGAGGTTGGAAGGGATTGAGGAAGACAGGAGCGGGAAGAGAATTTAATGGAGGGGGGAAAAGGGGATTTAAATGGTGTTTTAAATAAAAATCAATCTAAAACCTCCATCATTCCACTTTTTTTGTTATTTTTTTTGCATGCTTGTCTTCCTTTTGTTGCTTTTTCCCTCCATACCTGCACCTCGCTCTGAGGGCTAACCTCGAGCATCTCCTTTCTCTTTTTTTTTTTCCCCTTAAGCACAAAGCCCTTTTTTGGGTTGGTTTAAACACATTCGAGGAGTCACATACGGTTTGGATCAAGCACATCTTTACACCAGAGGACTGCAGCTGGCCTTGAGCGTGGATTCCTTGATCCGGAGCGAGGAATTTGGGCCAAACAACGCTTCTTTTTCTTGTTTTCAATCCAATCAATTAAAACGCAGGAACTGACTTCGCTACTTGTAGCACATAAACAAATGAGAGGTTTGCATGAAGTCTCTCCTCTGATTATGATCCACACACCACCACCGCCCCCCCCCCCAGATAAATAAAGTGGAATTTGTGTTTTGTGTTTTGTGTTGTTGTTGTTTGTTTGTTTGTGTTTAATGGTCTCCATCATCAGCTTCATTCTTCAGCTCCAGATTAAAAAGAAGGGGAAGAAAAAACAACACCACCCAAAAAAAAAAAAAGAGCCCCTGATGAGGTCGCAAACCGCATTCTCGTGGTTTCGTGTTGTAATTGAGGAGTTCTCAGAAGCAGAGGAACGTGCTTCCAGCTGACATCTGCTGAGCATCCCCCCCCCCCCCCCCGAACCAACACCCCCCAATCCCCAACTTCTGGAAGGCTGCTGAGCCAGACCTTAACCAGCAGCCATTTTGGGGCAAAAAATCACCCAAATCGGGGGGTTTAAGGGAGTCTCGAAACGTGGAAGGGGCAGCGCAGCCTCTGCTTCCCCCTCCTCATCTCCATTTTTTTCGGTGGTGGTGGGGGAAGGTATTTATTATTTCTTTTTGGAAGAGGTCTATTTATTTGGAGGGGGCCATTTCCTTTCGGGGAGTCTGTTTTGAGGGGAGCCATTTATTTATTAAGGATTTGGGGATGTCTGTTTAATTTGGGGGAGGGTCTGTTGATTGGAAGATCTGGGTTTGGAGGCCTGTTCTGGGGGGATTTATTTGCTGTTCGGAGGTCTATTTATTTTGGGGGGGGGGGGGTTGGGTCTGTTAATTGGGAGATCTGTTTTTGAAGGTCTTGGGTGGTTTGGGTTTATTAATAGGGGGAATCTATTTTTGGAGGTCTGTTTATTTATTGGGGTCTATTAATTGGGGGATCTGTTTTTTTAGGCCTATTTTTGGTGGTCTACTTATTTTGGGCGAATCTGTTTGGTTTTGGAGGCCCAATTTATTTTAGGGGGGTCTATTCATCCGGAGGGGGGGGGTGTCGTCTATTTATTTGGGGGTGGGAGGTCTATTTGTGGAGTTGTTATTTATTTTTGGAGGGTTTTATTTCTTTCTGGAGCTCCGTGGGTTTTTTTTTTTTTTTTTTTTTTAGGCCCTATTTATTTGGAGGGGATCTGATGATTTTTAGGGGTAGGTTTCAAAATTATACCTCAATCTCCCAACCGTTTTGCCTCAAATCCTCAATTCCTTCCACAAAATTGTCTCACTCGCCCCCCTTCTTCCTTCCCTCCCCCTCCCTCCTTTCTTTGCCGGTGGCTTTTCAATATTTCAGCAGCAAATTCACCGTCGCTTCGGGAGAACCAAATTTATTCGCCTTTCTCCAAGGTTATAGCCCACCAGGGTCCTTGGGAGAGGGCTCCAGGAGTGTGTGTGTGGGGTGCCTGTCCCCTCCCCTCGGGAGCATTATTGCTCCTGGAAAAGTTCCTTGGACGCAAATAAATGAATTTCACCGCGGGATCCACAGGCGAGGATTAGCTCAATTGATGGTCGGGTGGAGTCGAGTCCATTTTTGCCGAAAACCACAGTGTTTCTCCTCGGCTTTTGCGAAATCCCACCTCTGGCCAAGTTGGATCCCGGCGTCAGAGCCGTGAGGAAAAGTGGGAATGCTCCCAAGGATGGATTCTCCCCTCCTGGCTCGGGAGCCTCGTCTCGGAGCTGGGCAGCAGAAGGCTCTTGGTTCCTGGTCCCTGGGGAGGTTTCGCTTGGCACAGTCAAGGTTACGGCCCCGGCACCTTCGCTGGCGGGGAGCTCTGGGGTGCGTTGGAAGGTGTATGGGAGAGGGGGTGTGAGCCCCTATCCAGCAGAGAGAGGATCCCTAAACGCTCCCATCCAGCATCTGCAGCTCCTACGGAGCCCCCTCCCCAGCCATGCTGCTCCTTTTTCTTCTTTCTTCTTTCCTCATTCCTTCCCCCTCCATTTCTTCTTTCTTTTACTTTTTTTGGCCTTTATTTTATGTTTCCTTTTTTCTCCTTTATTTTCTTCCTTCCTGTTTCCTTCCATTCTCTTTCCCCCTCATTTATTTTTGTATCATTCTTCTTTTAATCTTTTCTGCTTCCATTTTCCTTCTCTTTTTCTTCCTCTCTTTGTTTTTGTTTGTTTGCGTATTTATTTATGTTTCATGGAATTAATCTTCTCTGCCTAGAAGCCAACATAACTGAACATTATTATCCCACAAGAAGCCAATTAGGAGCCACTGTCCCCCACTCTTTCTCGCCTCCATCCCTCCCCAGCCATATTTTACCACAAAGTCCTCCAGAGCTGCTCCCAAGATGTTGTGCTCGAAACCCAGGGAGCGATGGGAACCCGGCTGTGTTGGGGACTTTGAACGTCACAGGGAAAGGCCCTTCCTAATTAGTCTGGGGGTCATTAACACGAGGCTCTGAGTGAGCTGCCCAGCCTATGAGGGAGGTTTGATTGTGATGGACACTCGAAGTGGGGAAAAAAGGTGCTGGAAAAGGCTGAATATGCTGGGAATTGGGGGGAAAAAGGGGAGAGAAGGAAGAAAAGAAGGAAGGCAGGAAATGAAAGAAGGAAAGAAGGAAGGAAGAGAGAAGGAAAGACAAGAAAGGGAAAGAGAGAAATAAAAGAAAGAAGAGAAAGAAAGAGAAAGAAAGAAAGGAAAAAAAGAAAAAGAAAGAAAGAAAGAAAGAAAGAAAGAAAGAAAGAAAGAAAGAAAGAAAGAAAGAAAGAAAGAAAGAAAGAAAGAAAGAAAGAAAGAAAGAAAGAAAGAAAGAAAGAAAGAAAGAAAGAAAGAAAGAAAGAAAGAAAGAAAGAAAGAAAGAAAGAAAGAGACGAGAAAGAAAAAGAGAGAAAGAAAGAGAGAAAGAAAGGAAGGAAGGGATGGAGAAAAAAGTGAAGAAAGGGAAAAAAATATTAAAAGGGAGAGAAAAAAAGGGAAGAAGAAGAAAAAAATCCCAACCCAAACAACAAACCAAAGAAGAAAAACTTGTAAAAGTTTTACACCAAACAAAGTTATAAAAACTTTCCATGCGTTAAAGATATCCAAAGGTTTATAACAATAATAAAGAGGCTGCGGCTGCTGTGTTAAACCTGCCCCGAAACGCATTAAAAGCTGCGCTGCTGAGTTAAATATTAAGCATCATAAACGTCAAAATTAGAGTTTTGGGGGTAAAACAACAGAAAAAAAGCCACAACAACCCAACAACCTGAGGCTCCCCCAGCTCGACGGCCACCTCCTTCCCTGCTTCCCTGGAGGCGGAGCGGCTGGGGAGCCGCGACAACCCCCCACCCACCCATCCCACCCCTCACCCCCGCCCCCCACCCCCGGGATTCCGCTTTATTACAAAAAGGTTAAAGGTGATGGACTTGACTTTATTGAAGTTCAAAGACATCATATATTCACATTTTTTCTTCTTGGGGGTCTTGCTCCCACCCCTCCATCCCCTTGGCTCGCGAGGGAAAAGTCCTCGCCGGGCTCGTTTTGTTGGGATTGTTTTTTGTGGGTTTTTCTTTTTGTTATTCCTGCTGTTAACTGACAACCGATACCCCCCACACACCCCCAAATCAAACCCTCCCCTCGCCCCTGTATATCACCCTTCCTGTAGGTGCAACCACCCTGGGTACGGCGTGATACAGATGTTCTGCTTGTAAGGCAGTGCGGTACCCAAAGCATCTTCACTGATACCCCCCACGCACACACACACACACACCTCTCGTCTCCATCCTCCTGCAGCCCTTTTCTTTCCACCACCACCCCCAGCCTCCCCCCCCCCCCCCCCCCCGCCCCGTTCCCTCCCCAGAACATTAACAGCCCTTTTCCTACATGGCGCTGATGCTTAATGCTGCTGTAAACTCCCACATGGTCCATAAACTTGGATTTTACAGCGAGCATTCCATTTTAGCTGGCGAAAACTTTGAACTAGGCCTACAGTTTCATTGTGCTGCAGTTGAACTGGAGCCTTGGCGAAAGGGGAGGGAGAAAGGGTGGGACGGGATGAAGGGAAAAGAGGAGGAAGGGGAAGGGGGGGGGGGAAGAGGGAGAGAGGGAGGGGGAAAGAGAGAAGGGGGGCGGAAAAAAAAAATAAATTCCCTAGGCAAGGCTCCCTTATTTGTTTACTATTTACTGCGGAAGTCTTCTGCTTCAGCCAGACGGGGTAATTAAGAAAAATTAAGCTGTTTAGTGCCGCAGCCTTTATTAGGATGTCTAGACGAGCCGCTTTTGTCCGGACAGCCGCTGCTGTTACGGGGCATTAACTGCCGCTTCTGACCTCCCCAGCTTCACCTTATTGCACCTCTCTTTAGTTTTCCTAACCTTGGGAAGGTTTGGCAAACACTCATTAAAGAAAGGTGCTTTTCTTTTTTAACTTTCCTCCTTCTTCTTCGTCTTATTTATTTATTTGGGGGGGGGGGGGGGGAGTTGAAAGAGAAGCTCCCCCCTCAACATCGGCGTGGTCCCCGGCGTGCGGCTCCATCTGCTGCGAAGATGGCTCCGCTCTTCATCTTCTCTGGTTTAGGGTTAACAAAAAAAAAAAAAAAGAAGCCCAAACCGCCTTCCTTCGGGTTTAATTTATTGAATGTAAAGATTACGAGGGGTTTTAGGCCGGGGAGAGGAGACTTTGGAGCTCGGGGCTTGGCAAAAACAAACAAACAAACAAACAAAAAAAAAGTCCGAGAAGATAAAGGTAAGAAGATAGAAGTTGAGAAGATAAATGGAAGAAAATAAATGCAACGAGAGAAAGGTAAGGAGTAGAAGAAAATAAGTAGAAGGAAATAAGTAGAAGAAAATAAATAGAAGAGGGAAGCCAAAAGCAAATAAATATGTTAAGAAAAAAAAATATAAGAAGACAAGGGGGAAAAAAAGACAATACAAAAAAAAAAAAAGAGAAAATAAATAGAGGCGAATATATATCAGAAGATTAAAACAGGGGGAAAATAAAATAAATATAGGAAGAATTAAAAAATAAATACAGGAAAATACATAGAAGAAGATAAGAAAAAATAGAAGAAAAATAGAAGAAAACATTAAATTTTAAAAAATAGAAGAAAAAAATACAGGAAGCTAAATAGAGGGAAAATAAACCGAAAAAGATAAATGTCGTAAATGAATATAAGAAAATAAACCTAGAGAAGAATAAATCTAAGAAAATCACGAGGCATTTTGCCAACTAAGCCCCTTTTTTCCTCCCCTTTTTTTCCCCCACTCATTTAATCAGAAACACGCCTGGGAACATCCTCTCAAGCTCATCTCGTGGTGGATTCGGGGTCTTATCACGAAAGCCTGAAGTCGGTTTGCGTTTCACGGAGCGGGGGTAGGGGTGGGGGGCTGTTGGGATGGGTGCAAACGGAGAGCATTTTTGTGGGTTTGGCGATTTTCTTCTCCCCGCCGTCGTCAAATAAAAATCAGGAGGCACCATCCGAGTGGCTTCCATTCAGCGGGGTTTGGATGGGGATAGAATGCGCTGCTTCTCCGCTCGGGATGGGGGGTTTATCCCCTTTTTTTTCCACCCCCTCCCCTCCCATCCATGTCCATCAGGAAAACGTGACAGCATCCAGATTGGAAACCTCAAATATAATCCACCTCTCCTCACCCTCCCCCCCCCAAAAAAAAAACCCCAACAAACCAAACCAGCACACAAAGCCTCTCAATTCCGAATGTTTTTACACCAAACCGAGCGGCTCCAAGCATCCTCGGGGCCGCTTTGTCCTCCCAAATCGCGTCGCGTTGGGGCACTGCGAGAGGAGAGGAGAGGAGAAGGGAAAAAAAAAAGGTCCCTGTGCAAAGAGAAGGGGAGGGAGGAAGAAGGGGGGAAAAAAATCACTTTAATGCCCTTCGAGGGGAGTTGAACTTGTTTTGCTTAAGCAGGACTTGACTTTGCATTTGTGCTTTGGGGGTACCCTTGACTGAGGGGAAAAAAGCTTCTAGGGGATAATTGGAGTTTAATTGGAGTTTAATTCCGGTTTAATTTGGATTTTTTTTTCCTATCTTTTCTATTCTTTTCTTTTAATTGTAAAAACTAATAGGTTGTTCTCATCTCCCCCTTCCCAAAATGTAAAAAGGGGGGGGGAAATAAAGGGGGGGGGGGGGGGAGAAGAAAGATTAACTACAACCGGAAAACAGCAGAAGACATCTGGAGCCAAATTCAGAGCAGGATTCCTGGGCCAAGAGAAAAGGAAAAAAATACAAATACAACAACAAGAGAGAGAAAAAAAAATCCTATAAATTTCCGTTCTGTGAGGACAATGAACATTTCTCTCCCCCCGCCACCACCACCTCCCCTCCCAAGCCAAGAGGTGCTGCGAGGTGGTTTCATCCTCACGGCCGCTCCTAGCAGCCGGCTCCATGAATATGGATGATGATTTGTTGTTGTTGTTGTTGCTGATATGCATCCAGGTATTTAAAACAAAACAACAACCGAAACAAAAAAGATGATCCGGGAGAAGGGGGGGGGCGGGGGGGGGGGGGGGGGGGGGGAAACAACAACCAAAACCAAACCAAAACCCTACCACAATGACCGCAAAGAGGCTTTTAAAGAGGGGGGGGAGAGCTAATAAAATGGTCAAATAAAATCATAATGTAGAACAGCTTTGCAATGTCTTTATTTGCCACAGAATTTCACAGAAGTTATCCCGGGGAATCACTTTACAGACACAAAGAATTTATTTTGTATTATTATTCTTCCTTCTTTTTTTTTTTTTTAATTTTTTTTTTCTCAGGGTTTATTAAATTTTTTTCAGGATTTTTTTTCCCATTTATTATTATTATTTTATCTCTCTCTTTTTTTTTTTAATCATCTTTTTTTTCTCTTAATCATTTTTCCCCTCATCATTTTTTTCCTCGTCATTTATTTTTTCTCATCGCTTTTTTTTTCTCATTTAATTTTTCTCATCACTTGTTTTTTTTTTCTCGGTTATTTTTTTCTCATCATTTATTTTTCCCCTCATCATTATTTTCTCATCTTTTTTTCTCCTCATAATTTTCTTTCTCTTTTTTTTTCTCTTTTTTTTTTCCTCGCACGTTTTTTCTCTCTTTTTTTTTTTCTCATCATTTATCAGTTTTTGTAATCACTTCATATTTTTTTTCCTCATCAGCATTTTTTTGTGTGTGTGTGTCTCTTCTTCATTTCCCTTTGCCAGGTTAGAACAAAACAAACAAACAAACAAACATAAAAAAAGAAACGAAAAGAAAACAAAAGAAAATAAAAAGAAAATCACTACCAAATTTTATTTACAAACCATTTCAGGGACATTTATTGCAATTTTTCACCTGCTTTCCCACCTCCCCCTCCCCACTCCAAATGATGAAATGATGCTTCTAGAATATATATATGGATATATACACGAGTCGTGTGTGTGTCCCCCCCATATATCTGCATATATATATTTTGAGATGGAAAAAGGGAGGTGGAGGGAGGGAGGTGGAAAAAAAAACAACATTCTTTTCCTCAGAGCAGGGGTGAGAAGCGTGGGGGTGAGTGTGCAGACAGACAGACGCAGAGGACACACATATAGGATGCATAAGGGGGACACAGATTTTTGGGTTTTGGGGGGAAGGGGGTTACACACATCCGTATGGGACACCCGTGGCTCTGTGTGCACTCACACTCACATAGAGGGACAAACACAGGTCTTGGGGTTCACACTCATAAAGGGGGACACATCTCTGGGCATCCACACACATCTATAGGACACTCTCTCTGTGTCCAGGCACGTATAGGACACAGCGAGCTATGCATTCAGACACGGAGAGGAGGACACAGACATCTCTCTGCACACTCACACAAGTGTAGGAGGCACATCTATGCCTTTCAATGCATTCAGACACATAGAGGAGGACACAGACGCCTCTGTGAGCATTCACACACATGTACAGGACACACAGCTATGCATTCAGACGTCTAGGAGGGCACAAGTGTCTGCGCTGGCACATATATGGGACACACACCTATGGATTCAGACATATAGGAGGACACAGATGTCTCTGTGCACACACACACACATATACGACACATCCATCTCTGTGCACTCACACGTAGGAGGACATCCACCTCTCTCTGTGCATGCAGACATACAGGAGCACACACAGCTCTATGCGTTCAGCCATGCAGAGGACACATCCATCCCTGTGCACTCACATATAGGACACACACATACAGCTCTCTGTGCACTCACAGGCACCTATAGCACACAAACATCTCTGTGCATTCACATACAGGGGACACAAATCTCTCTGTGCACTCACAGCCACCTATAGGACACACATCTCTGCATTGAGACACGTCTAGGACACACAGATCTCTGTGCACACACAGGGAGGACACACACATCTCTCTCTACACTCCAGAATCATAGAATCATATAATTGTTAAGGTTGGAAGGGACCTCACGGATCATCTAGTTCCAACCCCCTGCCGCGGGCAGGGACACCTCACACATAGAAGCTCGTATAGGATGCATACATCCCTCTGGGCACTCACACACACACACATACAGGACACGTAAGGCTCGCAGTGCACTCCCAGACCCACGCACACTCACCCCAGGTGAAGGGATTTGATCCCAATGGGAGATTTTGGCCGCTCTTGTGATAAGACAGCTACAGACCGAGCCCACCACGGCGGGGGAACACACAGCACTGGGGTTTATTTGAATGGACAGGGGAGCCTAAATAATAATTATTAATAATAATAATTAAAATAACAATTATTATAATAATTATAATAATAAAAAAGGGGAATTCCAGCCTGTTCAGGAAGAAAAAAAAATAAAAAGGGGGGGGGGAAGAAGAAGAAAAAAATGGGGGGAAAAAGGGGGGAAAAATTTAAATAAAATGTTCATGGAATTCAAGTCCTTGAAGTGGGAATTGAAAGGAAAATCTCACTCCTTTTGTTACTCAGCACCGTCCCAGACACACAGACACCAGTAACGGAAAGGCTCAAACTTTGAGGTTGCTTTGTCGACTCCGAGGGCAAAGACCCCGCTCGCAAGGTTCCTCCTCCTCCACACCCAGACCCTTTCCCCAGCAGAGGGGCTTTGGAAAGAGGTTCACAACAAGGGATTCCCAGAGAAATACTGCAGGCGGTCTCTGCTTAATTTTTTTCTTTCATTCTTCTGTTCTGAAACCAAATTTTAACCTGTCGGTCGGTGAGATTTAGCATCCTGGACAACTGGAGCCTTTTCTCTTTGTTTATATAGACATTGAAGAAAAATTCTCTCTCTAGCTCTCTGATCTGGAATTTGGAGTAGGGGCATCTCTTCTTCCTCGTCCGGGGAGCACCTTAAAAGAACCAGAAGGCAGAATAAGTATCCTAGGGACATGCAAGACCCAAACCCAGAGCTGACCAGACAGAGAGGAGCAGCTTAATAACTCCAGTTATTAATGAAGGGGGGGGGACAGGACGACGACACCCTCGTCGCCTATTGTTAGGGGCAGCAGAAGTGAAGTTAACACAGGGTCTTAAGGACCGTGGGGTGACTATTCTCCCTCCCCTCCTCGCTTCATGCAGACATTTTGGGTGCGAGTAGTTTTTTTGGGGTGGAGGCACTAAAGAACAGGCTGGGAGTGGAGGGAGCAAGGAGCTGGATTGGGGGTTATCTTAGGGGGGAGGAGAAGGGAAAGCAAAAAACCCACCCCACGCTCAGCTGCAAATCTGTTATCTGTAGAGAGCCAGCATGAGCAAGGTTGGAATTGGAGGAACCAGAGATTATGTTCCGCATAAGTTTCTGATTATCTCCAGTCCTCGCCACACACGCAAAAAGGAATCAAAGTCGAAGAGAACTTTCAGCATCTGAGCTGCAAAAGGGGGACTTGCAGCACGAAAGCAAAGAGGGAAACAAACCCACCCTCTCCTCTCCCCCCCCCAAGAGCCCCTCGCTCAACACTAACTTGCAAAGTTGCCTGCATTCAGCTTTTTATTAGTATTTAAAAAATAAATGCAAATCAATCAAACAAACAAACAAAGC
The DNA here is from genome assembly GCA_033816785.1 of Picus viridis. Classification (NCBI taxonomy): domain Eukaryota; kingdom Metazoa; phylum Chordata; class Aves; order Piciformes; family Picidae; genus Picus; species Picus viridis. The sequence continues at coordinate 200,959 of CM066605.1, read as the reverse complement.
TCAAAACGCTCCTGCCTGGGAAACGTGAGGGCGTGCAAAAAAAAAACCTAAATATATAAATAAAAGGGGGAAACATATAAAAATATAGAGTAAATACAAAACAAAATCCCCCCCCCCCCAGCAGACTCAAGCAAAGAAGCAGTAAGGGAAAGCCCTTCCTGACAAAAGCTAAACGCTGCAGCAGGCTTGGGGAGGAGGGAGGGAGGGAAGAGGAAGGGGGGGGTGTGGGAAGAAATAATAAATGCCACTTTCGACAGGGAAAAAAAAAAAAAACAACTGGAGGAAAATGCTCAGCTTTGCCTGCGAATTCGGCAGCTTTCCCCCTTTTGGCAGCGCAGCCCCACCAAGAGAAAAGGCTCGACATGCAGATCTAATTAAAAAAAGGAACCAAAAAAAAAAAAAAAAAATAGGAAGAAGGAGAAGAAGCAGCCAAACCCGTCCCCCCAAAAAAAAACAACATTTTCGCCTCTTAATGCCTAAAAGCAAAGCCCAGGCAGCTCAAGTTGTGTTCTGCCCAATTGCCTTTTACCCTCCACAACCCGGGACCGAAATCCTTTTAAAACGCGGGTGTAAGTTCATGATCAAAGTTAATATTTGTCACGATGGTGTGCTTTTAAAATTTCACAGACTCGGAGATGCTGTGTCTGTAGCCCAAACATCTCCATCTTTTCTCTTTTTTCCCCCCTCTCTCTCTCTCTCTCTCTCTGTTTTTTTTTTTTCCCCTCTCTTTTCCTTTTTTTTTTTTTTCAAAGAGCTTTTCCCATCGTAAAAATTCTTCTCGTTGGAAGAAAGAGCTTTGTAGGTTATAATAAAATCCTTTGAATGCTTATAAAACTCCACATAAAATTTGACCGACAAAACACACGGGCTAGTCCCTTAACCTTTCCATTTACTGCTCTACCTACTCGAATTGCTGCTTTTGCTTCCTTCCTTGGTGACAGAAGAGGACGAAGCTGAAGAGCCTGGGTTTGTGTTTTCCTCCTCATCTTCCGGGTCTATCCCTGGCTCTCCGCGGGATGACAGTGCGTGGGGTTGGGATTCTGCCTCCACTTTGCCCTCAGCCTTCTGCAGGCAGCTCTCGCTGGGATTTTCCGCCCCGCAATAGGCGTTTTCGAAGAAGCGGTCGAAGCCTTGGGGCAGCACCGTGTTTTTGTTCATGCTGCTGTAGAATCCCGTCGATGCCGGGTGGTTGGAGCTGGGGTGGTGGTGGTGGCTGTACACGCTCTCGTTTTTCATTAGCATTTCGGTCATGGTGGAAGGCGGGATGCACTCTCTATGCATCAGATCTTCTGCGGAATAACACGAGGCGTAATTGCTTCGGTGGTGCCATTTACTGGAGGGGTCTAGACCATAGGAGACCTCTCGCACGGGCTGCACTTGCGAGAGGTTGGTGGAGTAAGGGTAGGAGATTTGGCGAGAGGGGGCCTGTGGCAGGAAAGATGACACAGTTGAAAATTCGGGGACGTAATAGGTACAGCTGGGGAGGTAGAGATTGGAAGCGCAACCTGCCCTCTCTCCAAACTCAGCGCTCCGCTCCTTACGCGACTGGGAGCAGAAGTTGCCCAGGTTGACCGAGTTAAACATCTTTCTCCTTTTCTTGCTCCTATAGCTAAGATGTTTTGGATCCGATGTGCGGAGGGGAAAAAATTTGGGAAGGCGAGATGACGCGCGATCCGTCTTAGTCGCTCCGGAGGCCACGTGATCCAAAGTAGATATTGTCATATATCAGTTTGGAGCACTTCGATGCGTAGGAGTGGTTGACTTAGGTAAGATCGCAGAGGTTCAAACGATTGGTTTGCAAACACCCGCAGAAACATTATGAAAATTCAGGCGCAGATTTGTGTCCCCCTTCCTTCCCGAGGGCACCACCCCTCGCCAGCATCCACGGCACAAGGGCGAGGGGCGGCTTTGGGAAGTTGCTGCTGCTCCTTTGGCTTTTTTTTTTTTCCCTCCTCTTTGCCTTTCTTGCCCTTTTTTTTTTTTTTTTTTTAACTCTTTTTTTTTCCCTTCCCCCCCCCCCCCCCCTTTTCCCTCCTCTCCTTCCTATTTAGATCTCGCTCGCTGCTTTTCAACAGGGGTTTGGAGATGGGGTGGGGGAGATTTGGGGCTGGGGAAGGGGAGGGAGGGAAAGAAAAGGAAGGGGGGGAGGGAAGGAGAGGGAGGGTCTTAGGGAGCTCGAACGCTGCGTTTTCCACCCTTTTATTAATATTTTAATTGCGCTGATTGATAGAATTGATTATTCTGGCTATTTCTCTCCTTAGGATAGGCTATGGGTAGATAAAAAAAAATCGCTGGAGGTGCAGGAATAAGTTTCCCACTTTTTTTTTTTTTTTTTTTTTTTTTTTTTTTTTCCCTTTTTCCTCCCTTTTTCCCCCTTTTTGCTGCAGGCAGGAGTTCCTACAGCTGGGCTGCGAAATGATGAGTAAATCTCCATCTATCTCATCCATCTAGGAAGGTGGGGGGTGTGTGTGTGTGTGTGTGTGTGGGGTGTTGCTGCTAATTAACAAGCTCCTAACATACGTTAATTACGTTGATCTCTATGTGCACATCAACTATACATCAACCGAGCTGGCACGCTTGATGGAGAAGACCCCACGGAACCGGTGACAGAGTGCGGGGGATGGCGTGAAGTTTCCAACTTTCAAGTTAAAGCAGGCCCGGGTTTAATGACTTTTGATATCGAATTAGCGATATATCACGGAAAAGAACAAATGAGTTGAGTCAAGGGCTAATAAATATTCGAAATCCCCTCCTTTAATGTTTGGTTAAATATTTATTGCGTAAGACTGGCGCATTGAATATTTCATGCAATTGTTTATTGTCAATCAATGGATGTACTTTCAGCAACATCCCTTCGGCATTTATTCTTCCAGCTGAATTTAAAAAAAGGGGAAAAAAAAAAAGACAAATATTCTTATTAAAGTCATTTGTCTTCCATCCTCTGCCCCGGCAGCTTCTCTTTCCTCTCTCCTTCTGCGTTTTCCCACCCAAAACCCCGGCGATGTCGAAGCTCTGCCAGGTTTTGTAAAGAATTAAGCGGGGAGGAAAAAGATTGATCGGGGGGGGGGGTGGGGAAGGAAAATGTAAAAACATCTTTTTGCAGACCTGTCGGGAAGGTGCACCTGAAAAACGCGGAATTTCCGCGGTTCCAAGCTCCGAGGGCTTTCCCCGCTGCTTTTAAATAGTCCTGACGAAAGGAAATTGGCTGCAACAATTGGGCGCTAATCGGGTTTTCACCTGGATTTCAGCCCGAGGCGGAAAATATTTCTCTGCCGAGCAGAGAGGGTGGTTGTTACACCTAGAAATGAAAATACCCCAGCGTGTCACCCCTTTTTAGCCCACCCTTTTCTTTCCAAGATGTCACTCAGGCATTCCCTACACCCCCCCCCCCCCCCCCGAATTTTCCCTTTTAAAACGCCCAGTAAAAGGAACAAATAAACAAAAATATTGAGTTGTCCACTTGTAAACCCCAACTAAACTCCATCAAGGGATCTGTTTGGTGAGGAGTGAAGGCTCCGACCCAAACTAACGCACCAGGAGAGGGGGAGAAAGGCGGTTGTAGGGAGGATGTTGTCAAATCGAGTTGGAGTTAATTCCAACAGCAAAAAGGGGGAAAGGCAATGCTGAGCTTCGGGAGCAGGAAAAGCCTCGACGGTTGCAGTCTTTTCGCTTTGCTCCCCCAAAAAAACCAAACAAAACAAAGGAAATCAAGACTAAACTTACCCGAAAATAACCAATTTAACAAAAAGGGAAAGGGGGTTCCAACCCTGCTCGGAGATGTTCCCCTTGGAGATGGGCATCCTTGGGCAGCTTTTTTATTCCTTTACTCTGATCTGTTGAATTCTATTTATGTCGAGCTCAGTTTATTTGATTTCACACAACTTCATTTCATTTTCTTCCATTTCATTTCATTGACTAGTACCCAGGCTGCCGTTTGCACGTTAACCGGGGGTGTGGGTTGTTTTTTTGCTTAATTCTTAGGCGAGATGTAGAGGAATTGGGTTTAAAGCACACCTCGGGCGGAGCTTTCAACCTCCGCGAAGAGGAGAAAAACAGACCAAATATTCTGCAGCAAGGCACAGGGCGGGGGGGGGGGGGGGAAATAAGCAAAAAGGAGAGGAGGAAAGTTGATTTTTGTGGAAGAAAACAGCTTCTCAAGTCGGTACCTCACAACCGAGCAGAGAGGAATTAATTTCGGGAGGTTTTGAGCGAAAACAACAACAACAACAACAACAACAAAGAACCCAGAGGGTCTTTCAGCAGAGCTCTTTTTCCAGCCTCGTGTTTACCAGGCGGTTTGTGTGGATTTGGGTGGTTTTTTGGGGTCTATTTATGAGGAAATCTTGAAGGGAAACATGGCGGCTTCACAAGCTGAGGTTGTGTCTTCTTCCTCCCTTCGAGCCCTTCTTCCTCGTCCTGCTGTAGCTACGCACTCCTGAGCATTTATTTTCATTCATTTCTGGATATATTTTGCTCCTTCCCCCCCTCCCCTCCTCTTTCTCTTTGTATTTTCTATTTAAAGAGCCGCTCTCATAAAAGCCTTTTTTATAAGGGATTGGGGGTGCGAGTCTCTGAACGGGGGAGTTTGGAGATGGATAAATATCCCTCTGATCCCAAAATGAGCGATGTTTTCCCCTCTAACGCACCGTTTGGCTGATGAATATATATGTCTGCTTCTCTATATATCTATAGGGGCAGGAACTCTGGCTGCAGAGATGGATTTCTTCCCTGTTTTATGGCTTGGACGGCGTTTTGGGCAAAACTTTTAATTAAAGTGTCAGCGATCTTTTAACTTGGCTTTTTATGGACCAATATTAATACTAACTACAAACTAATAATGTTAAGCTATTGTTTATGGGCGTAATTATTTCCCCACCACTACCAATTCCCTCCTGTTTGCAACCTGCGTGGAGCATCTTCACCCTCGGTTAAAAGGGGAAAGGCTCTCAAATATCTCAACTATTTCTCTTCTTTTTGGTTATATTTATCCCAATCCAGCCTTCATACCAAGGCTGTAGGCATGAGGCTTGGCATCCGGGAGAGGAATTGGAGGTGTTGCTGGGGAAAAAAAAGAAAAAGAGAGGAAAGGGATATCCAAGCAGCTCCTTAAACCCAAAACAAAGCGTGTAGACCCCCCCTTAAAACAAAAAGCACAACAACAAACAACACAAATCCGTGTGGCACCAAACCCACCGCCTCTCTTTTAGGTGCACGCATAATTTATTGCTCTTGGTAGGTAAATACATCTAAAACCCGAGCCCTGGTGTCGTTTGGGGAGTTTTTAAACCCAGTTTAAAGGATGGGATTTGCCTGTTTCCTGCAAAGGGAGCAGAGAAGAGGCAGCTGTGGAGTCACAGCACTTGAATTTGACCACCAAAGTGACCACCATAAAACGGAATGAGGCTTGGCGGCTGCATTCCTTTTGGTTGCCCTAAAAAAAAAAAAAAAAAAAAAAAAGAAGAAGACAAATAACTTTCAAGCATAACCTTAAAGCATCCCCAACGTTCCAAACCTCTTCGTGTTTTTTAAACCCAGAGAGCCGGAATGGTCGGAGAGTGGAAAAAGGGGGAAGAAAAAAATGGGTAGTGGGTGAAAAAAAGAGGAAAGAACAAATGGATTCGTGCTTTTTAACGGGGGATAAATAATATCTAGGGGACTTGCGAAGGGAGAAGGAAAGGTCTGAGTCTGGTGATTTTGATACAAGATGGAAATGCCCAGGCTAGAGGAGGGGTTTTCCCCTGTATTTTAATTATTCCTCGGGCGTAGGGATGGAAAAGGAGGCGGCGGCAAGGAGCTCGTTGCTCTTTGTGCCTCTTCTGCGCTTAGATATAGGAATACTCTTATATATATGCATTAGAACTCCCAGATTTTATAATTATATGTATTTATGTACTCATATGTGTATACAAATACTCACCTTCAACTTATATATAGGTACAAATACTCATTGTTTCATATCGATATAAAAATACTCATCATTCATTCATATATATATATATATATATATATATATATATATATAAGCACACAAAAATTCCCGTCCTTATCCTGACATCTCGGCCTGGAGCTTCTCTCTACCCAAATTCTCCCAGCAGAAAACGCAAAACGCATGGAAAAAAAAAACCCACCCAAAATAATCCCACCCACCCCCAAAGTAGTACACCCCACACCTTGCTCTGGAGTCAGCGCTTCTTTGCCTTGATATAATGCAAACACTTAACACATTTAACAGCGTTTTCAGCAGGAAAAAGGGGCTCAGGGCTTGTCGGATGTGTTTCGCGTTACTAACAGGAATTTTCAGGGCATGTTAGAGGCGTTTGGTGACCAAACTCCCCGCCACCTTGGAGCAGTTGCACCCGAAAAATCAAAACCTTTTAGCTGTGAAAGTTGGCTTTAGTTGAGCTGTGTAAACATCTGAAGTTATATTTTGGGTTAGGTTAATCCTGTACTTGAACTCGTCTCAATAAATCATTCCTCTCCCCCCCCCATTGGGTTGAGGAGATTGTTTGCCCCCCCCCCTTTCCCCCTAAAAAAATAAAAAATAAAAAGAAAGGGAAAAAAATAAAGCAGGAGTTATCGGGACGCAATGAAAATCCACCAGCAACCTCCCAAACTTCGGTCGAAAACTTTGTTGTTAAGTCTTGACATAAAGGAGTCTTTGTCCCAGCTCGTACAGTGAGGAACCTCCTGACTTGGTGAGGGGAAAAAAAGGAGGATAAGGGGGCGGGGGGGATAGGGAAAAGAAGCAGAAATAGAGCAGATTTGATACCAACCTGGCTGAGCGCGTTACTCATTGCCTGAGGAACAATTTAGACCCTGAGCCTTTCCCCTATTTCAGCAGCTGATTACAGTTTGCCTTGCCTCCTGTTTGGGGGGGGGTAGGGGTGGGGGGTGTCGGAGTTTTTCCAACCTGCATCTCTAACCTGGGCTGTGAGGGGGTGGGAGAAGCCCTTCCTTAGCAGCTACATCTCTGAATGTGCTTTTGCTCAAGAGGCTGCAGCTCCTGGTCTCTAATGGCTTTGGCCTATCAGATGTTCTCAAAGTGATTTTTCCCTCCCTTCCACGACGCTATCACAATAACTTCCTCGGATGGACTTAAAAAAGAAAAAAACCCAACAAAACAAAACCAAAAGCACAAAGAAAAAAGAGGGAACTCCGGCCAGCGAACAGATCACTAACCACCGAGTGCGTGTGCAGGAAATCTGAGGGGAGAGACAAAGCTACAAGTGGGAAGCGCTTGGAAAATGTTATTGTCCCCAAATGGCAAAGATAAATTTAATGGGATGGATGCCAGGCTGCGAAAGCAAACTATATAAGCTGTGAACAATTCAAAGGGAGACAAAAAGGGGGGAGCGGGGGTGGGGTGGTGGAAAGGGCTTAGATCTCTCTAGACCTGAGCTGCAAGTTCAAAATCATGTGGACTTAATCAAGATAAAAGCAGATGGAACTCTGCTTCCCAACCGCAGGCAAGGCTGGGGCTGTCTGGGATCAAAATGTGCAGCGGGTGTCGGGTTCAAGATAGAAGCGATGCCGAGGAGGCGTTAAGAGGAGTTGAGCTTAAGAATAACCAGAATAACTATCACTTTACCAGTCGCCTTCCCACTTCTCATCATCATCTCCCTGGCTCCTTCCCCACCTACTCCAGGGGGGATATGTGGAATATCAATGCCTGAGTGTTTCGCTCTATTTATTTACTTTCTTTCCCCCTGTCCGGCACAGTTGCAAGGAGCTTCTGAAGGATGTGGAGCGCTGAGATTTGGGGAATTCGAATGGAACTTCACAGCGGGGAAAATTCGCTCGCAGAGCCGCTGCTAAACTGGGCTGAGAGGAGACACAAAACCCAGAGGAGCTCGTTAAGCAACACCTATTTCCGTGCTTTCTCTTCCCCCACTCCTCCAAACCTTTAAAAAAGGACTTATTTCGACACAAAGACTTATTTAACGCGAAGAAAGACATATAAAACACACCAAAACCTTTATATATAAAAGAAGGTATAAATTCCTTTATTCGCCAGACATCTCCTCTTGATATCTTTAGCAGCGCCATTAAAAGGGGCAAAACTACGAAAAACCTCGGAAATCGTGGCAGGAGAAAAAAAAAAAAAGAAAAGAAAAAGATGTGTTTTCTGTTGGGTAACTCATTTCTTAGCCAGAAAGCCCCGAAATCCAAAGTTCAGGGTTCGAAGGTGGGCGGCTAATCCCCCTCCAGCCTTATTAAACCCGCACACACGTTCACATGCGCCGTGTTTAATCCCTAAATACTCAGGAAATCGCGTCCAAATATTGCACTTTAATACTTTGGCTCCCGCATCCCCCTTTTTTAATATTCCTTTTCCATTCCAGCCGGCACTTAGATGAATTTCCCTCCGATAACCATCGATCAAAGGCGAAACTCGACCCTTTCTGGGGATAAACCTCAATAATTCGCAACTGAGGGAGCGCCGGCGCTGGTCTCTCTTTTCCATCCCCGCATTAATCAGAATAAAATGAAGCAGAATCCTTCAGCTGTTTCATGGGGGTGACGTTTTCCAAACTTATCTTCAGCTTTTGGATGATCAGTGCTGCTGGCGGAGGGGTGGGATACGGCCGTGTCCACCACCACCCCCGTCCTCCATTTACCTATGGCACTGATGTGTATTACCTGCCTTCCCCTAAGCACCCCGGGCCCTTCGCCTATAAAAAACTCCCTCGAAGGCAAAATCGCCTTCGAATCTTCTTTTCATCTGGAGAAGCAGAGGGATGGGGGCACAAAACCTCCCTTAAGAAGTTGGTTTACTCTGCTTCTCCCTGCGTGCAGCACGGCTCCTACATTCCCCTGGAGAATAAAAAGTGATTTTCGCATCTTTTTCTGCCCCGGGGATGAAAGTTGAACATTTTGTTGGTGCCATTTTAATTTGGAATTAGTAGAAATATAAATTAATGTACCCGGAGTTTTCCCTTGATCGGGCGCCGGCTTCAAAATACCTTCAGTACTGAGAGCAGATAAATGATCAATTAAAAAGTCGGACCCGTAATCAGAATCTTGTTCAATCCTTCCTGTAATTTTCTTCCTCCTCTCTCTTTTTTTCTTTCTTTCTTTTTTTTCTCTCTCTCTTTCTTTCTTTCTTTCCATTTTCCTTTCCATTTCCCCTCCCATTTTCCTTCCCATCTTTCCATTCTCTTTTCCTTCCAAAATATTGCTTTTTTCCTCTTAATTACTCTCAGACCTTTATTCCTGTGATGTCAGAGCTCTGTGTTCACTCGAATTCACCATTTCTATAGAGTTCTAACCCAGATTTGCCTAAAACCCTGCAGAATTCCCTCTTCATGTCACATGAAGGCAAAATTGGCTCCTGCATTATCTCCTTCCATCCTTTCTCCATTTCCTCCACTCTTGGAACAGACTTTAAGGCAGGGTCCCCAAAATCAGAAGGATATGTAAGGTTGTTTTAGAAATGTAGAGAAGTAGATCCTGTATATTTCCCCCCTCCTTTTAGTGTTTTTAGGGAGTGGGGCCGGCCGGGGAAGCGCAGCTGCGGCACTGGGCTATGCCCGGTCCCCTCTCAGGGCATTGTCCGATCTACGAAGCCTTGACCGAGGGGTGTGGGGGGATGATCCCGTCGACCCTCCTCCCACAGAGATCTGCCTGGTAGAAGGGAGAGAGCAAACCACCACCCCCGAAAAAAGGGGAAATGTCTGCATTTTAGTGGCTCTCGTCCCCACGCCGGGCTCGGCTGTGCACCGGCAGCCCCGCCGCTAGCAGGGGCGGTGGGAAAAGGAAATGTCGGGGATTCGGGGGGTCGAGATGGGAGGAGAAAGTGGGGTGTAAAGGCAGAAAGGCAGACCTGGCGAATGTCCCCTCCCAGCCAACGATTTTCCTCTTTTTGCCATTTTCTCGCGGCCCAAGCTTGGCGGGTTTGGGTCATTTTGTGCCGTTTTGTGGCTTCTCATCATCATTATTTGATTCTTTTTTTTAGCCCTCGCTTCCCATTTTCTTTTCTCTTTCTTTCCCCTGCCCCTTTATTTCTTTATTTTTTATTCTGGGGTGTAAATGCTCAGGCTGAATTCAAGCTCCGGGTTGGGGTTGAGGAGAAAGACAAGCAGAGGACGGACAGCACCAAGGCAAGAAGGGAAGGGGCTCAGGGACTTTATCCCCCGTCTCTTACACCCGATCCCCTTTTTCACCTCTTTCCTGGATTCTTCCTGATGTATTATTAAGCTTTTTCCACTCCACCCCCGGGCTTAAGCCCTGCTCAGGCCTTTCCCCACACATTCAAATCTACATTAGGTGATTGAATTCACCTTCGTCTCCCAACACAGAGCACACTAGCTTGGCTCGACCCCCAAAATTTCCCCTTAAACCCCCCCACTTCTCCTTTTTATGTAACCATTAACCCTCTGTGCCAATTTTTTCCCTTCATTGAGACCAAAAAAAATTCTATCTCCTCCCCCCTCCACCCCTCTTTCTTTTCTCCTTACCGAGCGAACTTCATTGTTTTCTGGAGGAACTGGAAATGTTCAGACATTAAAACCTTAATTGGGCTTTTTCTTTATGATGTTTCATTTCCTCCACGGCAGACGGATTTGAATCTTGCTGGGAAAAGAGGAGAAGGGGGGGGTAAAAAAAGGGGGCGAATAAAAAGAGGAGAAGAGGGGGAAAAAACCACAACCTTGTTTGCAGTCTGCAATCCAGCTCGGGATGAGAGAAAGAATGGGAAAAAAAAAATCAGGATTTGGAGAAAAAAGCTCCATCAACTCGACCTGTTTCAGCACTTGGCTGATCGCACCGGCTGGAAAAGAAGGGGCAAAAGGGGGGGGGGTGGTAAAAAACAAGGGATGTGGGGTGAGCAGGCGGGTGGCCGGCAATGGCATTGCCCGCGGGGCTGCTGCGGAGCGGCGCGGACGGGCCGCGGAAGGGAGGCTGGAGCCTTAACTTGACCTTCACTTTGCGAGGGCGGCCCCCGCCCACCCAGACGGGCGGCCCCGGCGGCTCCTCCCGCGGGCAGGAGAGCAGGCAGGGCAGGCAGGAGTGCGGACAGCGTGGGCAGCGCAAACGGGGCAATACGAGGGGGCAGGAGTGCGGGCAAGGAGCTCCGCATCCGCGGAAATGGAGGGGAAGGAAAATAAATCATTTTAAAAAATAATAATAAAATAACAAGTAAAACAAAACAAAACCAATCCCCCTAAAATAAAAAATAAAATAGAATAAAATAGAATAAAAGAAAAGAAAAGAAAAGAAAAGAAAAAGAAAAGAAAAGAAAAGAAAAGAAAAGAAAAGAAAAAGAAAAGAAAAGAAAAGAAAAGAAAAGAAAAGAAAAGAAAAGAAAAGAAAAGAAAAGAAAAAGAAAAGAAAAGAAAAGAAAAGAAAAGAAAAGAAAAGAAAATAAAAGAAAAGAAAAGAAAAGAAAAGAAAAGAAAAGAAAAAAGAAAAGAAAAGAAAAGAAAAAGAAAAATAAAGGAGGGGGAGTGCTGCTGCTAGACTAGATTCCGTCCCCTCAAAATGAAAATTTCCCAAATTAATTTGCCAGTTCGGCAGAAAAAGGCCGGTAAATCCCAGATTCATCCTCCCTCTAATTAAAATTATCCCGACTATAACCCACCGAACCCTTTAATGTCGCTCCACTCTCCCCAAGAAACCTCCTTTCACCTCATCCCCGTCCCCACGACCCCATCCGAGGCCTCTAAGAAGTGACCCAGAGATTCCGCAGCTAAATTTTGTCCTCGACCTCTTTTATTTTTCTCCCCAAGTCCCCCCCAAAATTCCCATTTCCCCTGCCAGAAAAGGGAGCCGCATCAGCCAGCGCTGCTCCTCTTTGCAAACAGATTTGGGTGGGTTTTGGAGCTCTATTCGGGAGGAAAATAAAGGGCGGGGGGGGGGGGGGGGGGGGAGTAAGGGGAAAAAAAATTAATTCCACGCCAGAGAGATTTCATTGGGTCAGAAGGAATTTTGCAAAGCTTGAGGAGAGGTTCCTCTGAATTTACTGGATGCGTTTGGGGTGAAAAAGGTGAATAAAATGAAGCGTTTGTGCAGATGTAGGACTTTGGTCGGTGCTTCAGCCTCCTTTGTGTGTGCCTAGAGTTGGGGAGGGGGGTGGGGGGTGCGGAGACAGATGCTTTATTTCAGAGTCTCTCTATAAAGAGATAATTATAAATCTAGTTATCCACCGGAGCAATAAATACTCTTCATCCCCAATTACAGATGAAGATGGTTGGGTTAAATACCCATAAAGTCAGGCTTTGGGCTCTGTCTGCAAGTTGGAAATGAGGGCTTTGGCGAGGGAGGAAGGGGATGTAAAGAGGAAAAACCCAAAGGCAAAAGCCCTGCGGTGCCGGCAGCCCCTCAAAAAACCGACCAAAAGCGGCTAAAAAACTTCCTCAGTATTGTTTTAAACGGTCCTTGGCCGGGCAGGGGATGAGCTGCGCTGTACTCAAACCTTACGCCACAGCTACACACTGGAGCTGTGCGTGGATATTTCGGCCCTACGGGGGTACTCACACACCCCCTGCACTCATTTACCCCCGCAGACCGCTCTCCCCAAAACCCCACAAGGGTTTATTTATCAGCGACGGCGGGGGAAACCCTGGCCAGCAGCAGCTATTAAAATACCATTTTAATATCATTTCTACCTTAAGAAATTTTAAGGTGAGGTATGTATGGCCTTTATTTTTCCCTCTTTTCCCCTTATTTTCTCTTTTTTCCCCCCTCATTTACTAGACTCGAAGCCTTCCCGACATTCCTCACTGCTACCTTGGGTCTCACGCTGTACTTTTCCATCTTTTCCATCCCTAATTTTTTCTTTTTTGGTTCTTTTTAAACGCTCTCTCCATTTCCCCCCCCCAGCTTCTCCTCTCACCTCATAATAGTTCATCATAAAAATAAAGTGAATTTCCACGCTCTCTGTAATTATCGGCACTTCTCGTGGGTTTGGGAGGCTCAGGAGTGTAGGGGGGGGGGGGAAGAAAAAATTAATATTAATAGGATTTTTTTTGGTCCCTTTGCAATGAATTCATTTTGGCGAACGGGGTTGTAACGAAGCTTCCTCCCGATGGTTTATGTCTTCCCTGTGCTGGTGCTCGGATAAAATTGAAGCTGAAACTCTCAGAAGGAAAAAAACACTTATATTTATATATATAAAAAATTATATATATATAAAATATATATATAAAAAATTATATATATATATAATATATATATATAATATATACAAAATATATAATGTATAATTTTGTATATTATATATATAAAAATGACAATTACAGGTAGATTTTGAACGTGGATCCGAGGAGAAGAAACTCAGATTCCTGCCAGACCAAAATATGATCTGAACGAGATTTATTTTGGCTGCGAGAGAGAGAGAGAGAGAGATGAGAAATCTCTCAGCGCTGACCAAAAAAAAGAGAGCCTCAAACCAAACAACAAACCACCGAACGCAACTAAAATAACTACATTTCTACGCTGGGAAATCACGGAATTTCCAAAAATAGTCTTTTTTTTTTTTTGTTGTCGTTGTTGAAATAAGGGAAAAAAGAACAAATTCTGCCCCCCCCCCCCCCCCCCGCCTTGAGCTGAGGAGAAGGCTCGTTAATACGAGATTTATTGGGGGGCGAGGGGCGCGGATCTTTATTTCCTATTTGAGCAACATGAAAATCAAGTCACTTAATGAAGTCTGGCTTAAAACAAAAGAAACCAAAGGGAAAAAAAAAAAAAACAAAAGAAAGAAAGAAATAGAGGGAAGGGAAGCGGGTGTGTGTGGGGGGAATAGGGGAATTTGTGGAGAGTACAAGACGCAGGCATTAGAAAATCCGCGGCGAGGAGCAGCAGCCGAGTGATCTTTTTATCTTTCTTTATCCTTTTCATCTTTATTATCACTCTTGTTAACAACACCAGGGAGACTGGGTACATATATCTCCTTTAAATGCAGTCAGCCATGGAGCTGGCTGCAGATATATTAATTAATTTATTCCCTCAACAATAAAATATCGCTGTGTCTACTTGCTACCTACCAAGCAATAAAAAAAAAAAGGCCTTTTCTTCTCCCCTCTCCTTCCTCCCCCCTTTTCTCCCTCCTCTGCACTTCATTAGGCTTTACCTATAAGTTTCCAGTCGCAATGATTATGCTTACAACTAATTATTTGCCACGCACTTCATTTTCTTCTGGCAGGGTCTGGAAGGTTTCAAAGTGGGGTGGGTGGCCAGATGCTGATAAATGCTGCTAATTATTCCCACTCTGTGTTTATTTTATATTTATGAACACCAACCACCACCCCACCCCGAGTCGGAACCGAAGAGAGGAGGCATTCTTGGGCACATTAATGATAAGGCGGGGGTGGGGGGAGTCTCCATAACAGCACAGGGGAGGAAAACAAATAGTTAATTTATCACGAAATTAGGCGAAGGACGAAGCTTGAGCCACACGCACAGTCGGGGAGAAGGAAACTCCAGTCCTCGCAGCTTTAATTTGAATTATTAGGTATATATTGCCAATTCATGTGATATTTTAAGCCGCCCCCCCCCCCCCCAAAAAAAAAAAATGCAGCTGCAAGTAGGTGCTTTGCCTGTGTCTGGTTTTGGGGACCCGGAGATGGGGATTTAGAGGACAGAATGCCAAAAATATTTCCATTGCCATCTCCACCATGCTGGATTCAGCCCAAATCATTCCTTTCCCCCTTGTCTTTTCCCCTATTCACTCACCAGCAACCAACGCTCCCCCCCCCCGGCTATGTCCAGCCAGACAGGGTGCCCCCAACATCCCCCCATGGTACCCACAGCTCCTTTCACCTCGCTCCTGTTGCACAGCCTTGGCTGAGTCCTCATCTGAGCACCCACCAAAGCAGGGGGCACCTATAGGGGGGCACCCCCACCTACAGTACTCCGTGACATATAGGCTGAGCTTTCACTCTTTATTTTGGGGGGGTGTAAAGGAGGGAAAAAAGTGTTTCTAGGTCCCTCCACTCCAGGCTAAAGCAACACCCTGGGTGTCACCATCTTGGCCGGACTGGTATGCGCCTTTATTTTAATATCTGGTTTAATTTTTCCTGTAATCCCTTCTGCCAAACCACCTGGATTTGGGCGTAACCCACACCCCCCACCCCCGATCTGGCTCAAAACCCACTTGGATTTGGGCATAACCCCCTCGGTTTGGCTCAGAAAAAGGGGATCGTGGGGACATGAGGAGGGGAGAAAATAATTTAGACTTTCTTGGCCTTGTTTTTCGCTCTCGCTCAAGGACTAAACTGTCCTGGAAGTGTCTTCTTAAAGGCTTTGAAAGGAGCCCGGCGCTGAAGTCGGCTCCGGTTTTGCAGGGGGCGGCTGTGAGTTCAAAGAAATCAACCATTTCTTCGGCACAAAGGTGTCAAGAACGTATCTCCTGGCTAGGGGGGAATAATATCCTAAAATACCCTTTGTGTATTCCTGCTTTGCCTTGAGGATTCGCCGAGAGCAGCGAGATAGGAATAAATCGCTAAAATTGAGCTTTTCTCCTGAATATTTCCTACGATTTTATGATTCCTTTTATTTTTTTCCCCCTTTTCTATTTTCTTTTCTTTTCTTTTTTTTTCCCAGCGGCTGTGAAATTACACCTCTCTCTCTGCCCATTAAGACTGGAAATATTCCCCATAATTAAAGGGATGAAGGGTTTTTTTTTCCCCTCCCCTCGCTAACGAACTCATTTCCAAGCCGGGGCAATGAAATACGCGGCTGAATAAAAGAAACCAGCCCAGAAATAAGAGGGATTTTTTAATATATATTTTATTTTTTATGGCGAAGCAACAATTTGTTCTGTCTGCTCGCTGGTAATAAATAAGTTTTATCTATTTTCGGGAGGGTTTGAACGTCTTTGGAAATCCAACTATTCCTGCTCAAGGTGAAGCGACTTACAACATAACACAATTTATGTCACCCTGTAGCACTCAGACTTGGGCATAATTCCTCCTCCTCCTCCTCCTCCTCCTCCTCCTGCTTATTTTCTTGCCGGTTTGGAGCAGGGACGGGGGGGAAATAATAAAGGAATAAAAGTGGATTAAAGTCCAACTTGGGTTTGTTTGTGCAATATATTTGTACATTCGTTCTCCATAAGTGGGAGAAACAGAAGGAAAGGGCCCGGAGCCTTGATAAAAATCAAGTTATAAAGCAACTATGACAAGGGAAAAAGCGAATTTTCACTCGGCAGAAAACCTTCAAGCCCCGCAGATTGCCCCCAACTTAAATCTCTTGGGAGAGGGGTGGTTGGATTTTGCTGCTGGAAGGAGCAGAAGTGGGGCCCAGAGCTACAGAAATATTTACTTTCCGCCCCCTTCCTCCTCCTCTCCGAATCAAACAGCTCCTGGAAAACGAGATGAAACCGTTCAGGGCTGGATGAATCTCTTCCATTTTGGGAGACCCTGTGTGTATCCATCCTGGTTTGGGGAATTCTGCCCGAGAAAGAGGGGGACAAATAGATGAATTTGTCTTGACCCTATGTTTTCCACAAAGAAATGGATCTTAACTCCATCAGGCTGGGACTCAGGTCGGTGGTTCCGCGCTGGATGCTGGGCCGAGCTGGGGTTACTGGACACATCCAGGACTGGGCAGGGGGAAGGATCAGTTAATTCTGTTTAGCCCCCACCGTGCTTTCCTTTGGCATTTCTTTAATGAAATCCCCTTATCGATCATCTAAAATCTTTTCTTTTCCAAGTTATTCCCAGCTCTGGGAATTCTGTGGCATCCGCAGCAAGAATCCATTACAGACAAATCTCCGCTTAGAGAGAGATCGAGGAAATCATAATCTAATTTGTTTAAATTGGCCTGACGGGCTTGTTTGGGGTTGATTACATATTCTTTTTGGTCGGTTTTGGTTAGTTGGTGTGTTTTGGTGCTTCCCCCCCCCTTATTAAATGAATTCGTCTGGAATTTAAGTCGAGGAGCCGCGGAAACCCGAGTGTTGATTCCCATCATAGTCCCAATGAGCATCCACACTCCCCAGCCTAACCCCAGCCAAATACATCTCCAGTTTAAGAGCCCCGCTTCCCCATCTTAACGCCAGGATTTCTTGGACATTCCTCTGGTTCCATAAGGAATCTCATCCCTATGGCTTTTTCCATAGGTCCGCAGGGATCCTGGCAGCCTCTCGGGCAGGGAGCCGCTTCCAGGAGAGGTGCAACTGCCCCCTGTCCCCTGCTCCAGAGACAAAAGAATCCCGAACGAAGCCATATTTAATCTTCCTCTCTCAAACAAACAAAGTCTAATTTCTGTGGAGTTTTGCTTGCAGTTGATGCTCCGAGCACCAGAATGACTCATTTGGAGATTTAACTTCTTGTTTCTTTCCCCTTCCCCCCTCCCCACCCCGGGATTTTTCCTGATTACATTTAGATCCAGGCAGCAAGTGGGATTTATCCCTTTAAAAAAAATACATATTAATTTAATTCCTTCTTGATTACTTTCTTTTTTTTTTTCTTGGCCAAACGATGATCCACAAGCCACAGAAGGCGAGGCCAGACAAAAAAAATATATATACATTAATTCTTTTTTGTTCTTCTTTTACGAACCTTCCAAGTTAATACCGAGTTTTAAATAGCAAACAATAAATCAGCCAGGAGATATTTGGGGCGATTTTCTTTATTATCAAGAAATGACATCGTAATACATTCTTTTTCTTCTTCCCCCCTCCCTCCCTTCTTCTTCTTATTATTATTAGTGTGGTGAAGCAACTTTTTACATGACTCTATAAAGCCGGAACGTGCTAGAACAGACATTTGCATAGACCCTACATAGAACAGCTTGAGGTAAAGAGACATTTACATATGGGGCTACAGGGTGGAGGATGCATATTGAAACCACCATCACCTAGACTAAAGGGACACAAGCAGAGAAAACGACGTCACGTACACGGAGAACAAACACGGGACCAACAGAAATCCCACCGAGCCGCCTCGTTTGTTTGTGGTTTAAAGCCAACTGGAAGAAAATATTGCATCAATTTCCATTTTTGTTTCCTTGGGTGTTTCCCCCACGCCCCCAGGGGTTGGTTGCTGGTGCCTTGGCCTTTGTTTAAGGGGAGGATATGGAAGGGAAAACGGGGGGGAGGGGGGTGTGTGGACGGGGACGGGGGGAGTTTGGGGAGGGGAGGTGGTACAAGAGCCCCTCGGTGGGTGAAGAATAACGAAACGGATTGATTTGTTTTTTGGGATGGTGGGCTTGAAATCCAGCACAACATCCCTGACATCGCACCGTAACTCACCCTCGTTCCCACCTTCCTCAGACTCCGGCCTCCATCCCCACCGCTGCCTCATCGGGATCGGGATGGGGGAACCGTGGGAAACTCCGCTCGGTAAAACCTGGGGGTGGAATTTTGTCCTGTTCCCCATGGAATTATACCCCCCGCCCCAGCTCCCTTAGTCCCCATCGCACTTCGCAGCCCGAAGTCACCCTCTGAGGAGCCAGCTCAGCGACAAGGATGCTCCGAAAGCATCCAAAACCAGGACGAACCCTCCAAATCTCCCCACCACGACCACCCTCCCATCCCCTCGACTACCTCCCTCCCCTCCCCCCCCCCCCGATACATTTAATCCCTCCACATCGCCTTACTCCTTTCATTGCACAAGGTTGAGCTGGAGCATCTAGAGAGAGATCTCTCGACACTCGTGTTTTAACACATCCTATTGCACAGTATCGCGACAGGCGATACCCTCCGCGGCAGCTTTTTGGTGAGGGAAGGGGGAGAAAAGAAGAAGGAGACCCTTGCCCAGAAGCCAGCGTTCTAGGAGATAGAGGGGAGAGGGAATTTCCTTTACAAAAATAACTGGAAGGAAATAAAGCTGTGACACATCCCTGGTTGGGAATGAGAGAATGAAGGGGTAAAACGGGAAAAAGGAGACGGGGAAGGGCTGGGGATGGATGGAGGGGGATCTGTGGAAAAAAGAGATGAAGGAAAAGGTTCTTTCGGCTCAGGGAGGGTTGATTTTTTTTTTTTTTTAAGGGGTCGGCTCCATCCTTTGCAGCTCGTAAATAAAAGCATTCCTGGGCGCCGCTGGTCATGACCATGAACGCGGGGAAGCAGGAGCACGTGGTGAGCATCCAGACTTCCCAGAAAACGCTGCTTTGCCATAAAATTAATCCCCACACCCCCTCCTCTCTTCGATATAAAACGAATGGAGCAAAGCGCAGCGTGGCAAAGCACCAGGCTGCTGCCCTGCCGCCCCCTCGCCCCCTTCAACCCGAATTAAAAATCCCTATTTGCCTCTCTATTTTACTTCAATCCTAAATCACAATTTCCCACGTAGGCAAAGCTTTCTAGAGCCCTAAACCTGCTGCTTCCCCTCCCTGCCTGCTTCCCTTCCCTTCTTCCCCGATCTCAAAGTGCCTTCAAGGCAGGACCTGAGAAGGAGTCACCCTAGTCGGTGGGCTTCCACCCAGGAAAATCCGAGCAAGCGTACAAAGAACCCGCGCCCCATCCAACTAGGCCCTTCTCTACCGTCCTAAAAGGGGAAAAAAAAACCAAACCAAAACAAGCGAAACAAAATCCAGACAGGGATCATCCCCCAAAGATCAAAATAGCTTAAAGCTGAGGCTGCCTCTGTTGCACGACTTCTTAGGGAGGAAAAAGAAAAGCATCGCCCTCGCCGAAAACCTGCAGGGTTTTGGTTTTGTTTTTTAAACCCAGGGAATGAAAACAGCTGAATTAGATTTATTTCCTTAAAACAAAACACCGAAATCTCCTGGGTTTTGGGTTTGGGTTTGTCTCCTTTTTTTTTGTTCATGGAGAAAATAGCAGCTAGGCGACAAAGCATCCCAGGGAAGGAAGGATGGGACTCGCTCTGACCCACCAGGCTCTTAGCGGGGGCATTTTTCTACCTTATTTTCCTCCATTGTCCTTAATAAACGCAGCCAAAGCAGCACACAGCTGAGCTGTGGCAAAGAAATACCGCCTTTTCTCTTTTGAGGAAGAAGGGTATGATTTGGGGTTAGTACAGAGGGAAAAAAGAAAGCGATTCGGGGCGGGGGGGGAGGAAAAGCAAAGCAAAGCAAGGCAAAGCAAGCTCCCGAAGGCTCAGTTTACGTGAAAGGGAATTGAGTGGGGAGGGATGTGAGCTTTCCTTCTCCTTGTAACATTCCAGCGTTGGGGACGAGCCCAGCGCCTGCATGGGAGCCTCGTATCTATAAGGACGTGGTGTGAGACACATACCTCATATATTCTATAGATATATACCATATACAGCGGATATATACACAGCCTTTGTCTCCCTCGCCTCTTCCTAGGGTTACATCCCTGGTAAATCCTAGAGATCTTCATTAATCCTAGAGATCCTCATTGATCCTACACATCCTCGTTGATCCTACACATCCTCGTTGATCCTACAGATCCTCACGAAGCCCGAGGATCCTGATTAGCCACAAACCCTCAATTTGAGCTGAGAAAAGCACATCTTGGGTCACCCCATGCACTCATAAAATCCCCCAACATCCTCCTCCAGGATGCGAGGCCAGTCCTTTAAGACAACATCTCCCATCCCCTTCCCTATATTTTCTCCCCGCTATGTGCCCTTGTTTTGGCTATTTTGATTTTCGTTTCCCCCACCAAACACCAACTCAGACATAAACCCTGCGAAACAGCCCAGGAGAAGGATCCAGGGTCCACCTCCATCATCCTCAAGCCCAACCGAAGCCGGGTGGGGATGGATGGAGGGAGTAGGGGAGGGGGTAATGGGACCGGTGGCCCCCGGCGGTGCCCGGCGCTGCACGGAAACCCTACCTGTGCTGCTGGCCAAGGCAAAGCGGCTAAAGTCGAGCTCAAAACCTCCCTTTCATCCCTCCGAGCATCTCTGGAAGCCGTCCCGGCGGAGAAGATGGATTGTTATAATAATTAATGTGGTTTTTGTTTTTTTTTTTGTTCCTTGCTGTCGGGTTTCATATTTTAAGGGAAACTTGGTTATTTATTAATATTATGTCTTTATTCATTGATTTCTGGGGAGGGAAGGGTGGTGGTAGGGACTGAGAGTGGTCAGGTGAAGTCCCGGCAGCTCGGGTGAACGTTAGAGTCTATGTGGGGTATTTTTGTTGGCTTTTTTTTTGGGGGTGGGGGGAGAGGGGATTGTTTTAATACCCGACACGGAGGTTTTGCAAACTTTAGAAGAAAGAAAGGGCTTGCTCTCTCAGGAGGAGTCTTTTCTTTTTCATCCGCCGGTTCTGGAACCAGATCTTCACCTGCTGGTCGCTCAGGTTTAATCGATCTGAGAGCTCCCTCCTTCTTTGGCGAGTAATGAATTCATTGACCATGAACTCCCCTTCCAGCTCTGCCAGCTGCAGCTTGGAATAGGGTTTTCGTTTTTTCCGGGATCGTGTGTGCATCGGGTACCAAGGAGCACCTGGCAAAAGGGGGAGGTGAGAATTGAGTGCTTGGCAAGGAAAAAAATCAGCCCTCTCCCCTAAAAATTGAAAGCTTTTCGTCTAGGAATAACAAAAATGTCAAAGAAAAAAAAAAGAGAAGGATACCCCCAGCACTCCTCCCTGCACCCGAGCTGTTCTCCAGCTTTCCTGGCCGTGGGTTCCGAGGGATGCTCCCAGCCTCATCCCCAGGGCCACGGGTGATGCGTGGGGAGGGAGAAGAAAAAAAAAAAGGGGGAAGGGAGGGAAGGTTATGACCGAGACACAGAGCAAAGGACAAACAGGGAGCTGGCGACAAGCCTGGGGCACCCCGGGAATGGTTCCTTAGCCGCTCCGGTCCCGCTAACAGGAGGGAACCTCCACCCTAACGCCAACCTTGAAGGCCGTGGTGGGGTCTTTTTAAGCATCCCACCCCCTTCTCCCCCCTTCTCTCGGGCAGATGTCCCCAAAAAGTGGATGGACGCTGCCAGCGCTGGGCAGGGATCCGCAACCGCTGCCCTGCGTCTCTTCCTTCTCCTTTTTTTCCCCTTTTTTTTTTTTTTTTTATGGGATATTTACATGTTTATTGCCTTTTCTTTTAAAAGAAGCACCACCTAATAAAACATTCGGGATTTCGGTGCTACCCCTAGTGGTCTCAGCACACATAGACACGTCGCTCCCCACCCCCGAGCCCATGAATTGCACCGCGAAGAAGCCCCCAAATCGTCAAGTTTCCAAAACAAAACCCCTCCACCCCCTACAAAATAAATAATGATATAAAAAAAGACCAAGCCCACCCGCCAAGACCCTCTTTCCCAGGTCTTACCACCGTTGCCTAAAGTGCTGCCTTGGTTCAGGGGGGACACCAAACCCCCAGCTTCTCCGGTCGTGCCTTTATTCCCTTCATTGAGCAAGGACGAGCTGGAGTCTGACTCCAAGGACTGGCAGGATGGAGGGTCGTGGGGCACCGCTTCGCTGCTCGGATAGTCATATTTGCTGAAACTGGCCCCCATCCCAGCAGGGAGACCGGATTCGAGGGGCAGCAAGGAACTGTCCCTGCCCCTCTCCTCCCTTTTCAGCCCGCTGGCTTCCGAGCAGGTTTCCCGGTAATAACATTTGCTTTCCTCCACCCGGGCGAGGTCACAGGCTCTGCCGAAGGAAGGGTTAATGGAGACGGGGCTCCCAAGGTAGGGTTGGGGGTACCCGTTGCAGGGTTCCGAGGATGCCCAGGGCAAGGAACAGACGTTATCCCGTCGGGGGTAAGAGAGGGAAGGCAAACCGGGCAGCTGCCCTCCGGAGGCACGGAAATTAGGGAAGTAGAAGGTGTCTCCCGTGTGGATGTTCACCAGAGGTCCCACAAAGCCGGGATTAAGGAGGTTGTGCTCGCCCATTTCCGCGGGCCTGACCGAAAGCTTCTACTTTATTGCTATCTGACATTAAACATAGTTAAACCGACGGCTCGGCCCGATTGGTCCGGGGGGTCACGTGAGCCCCAAATTGCGCTGGGAGGGAGGTGTGTGTAAGGGGGTCGGGGGGGTGTTGGGGGGGGGAGCCTTCCCCTCCCTTGGCAGCCGAGACAAAACACAACAGCAAGTTCCGCCTTTTTCCGCCTTTTCTTACCCCCACCTCTCACCCTCCAACCCCTTACCCTGGGCCTTCTTCCCCCCACCCCCAAACAAACCATTAAAACAAAAATCATTAAAAATCCCATAAAGCATTTTATTAATAAATACCAAAACAAACCCAAACACCCAACCAAACACAAAACCAAAATCAAACCCCACCAAACAACCAAGCAACAGCTCCCAGCGCTGGCTTAAGACCCGCGGAGTGCCCTAAAATGTCAGATTTGGCATTAAATAATCGATCAGAGAAGGTTTGGACACCACCACCACCACCACCACCCCCCAACAAAAAAAAAACCTCAACCACCAAAACTCGAACCCCACCGCGTTCCCCATCCACCCCTCCCTTACTCCCACAGAGGCGAGGTCGCTTCTCATTAATTAGCTCCTTTATTAACTAAAACAGTTCGGATTTACAGTATCTCCCCAATAAATTACTATTAGATATTGTGTCATATAAAGTTTACAGGGCTTTTTAAGGAGACGAATGATGGTGCCCGCAACAGGCTCATATTTACGGGTGGTGGGATGGGGTGGAAGGGAGAAGCTGGATGTGGATTCGCGACCCTTTCCCCCCTGGGTTGGTTTTTTTTTTTTCTCCTCCCTCCCTCCCCCCATTATTATTAATATTATTACCATGTTCTATCCCCCTTCTTCTCAGGCTCGAGGGGGCTTTGTGACGGGGTGGGGAAGTAAAAGCCTCTGCTCAGGTTCTCGTCGCTTTCTCCAGGAGGGGTAGGAGATTATTAGTAATTTTTTTTTTAAAACGCTTCTTAATTGCTTTTATTAATGATCTGTGGCGAATAAAGCGGCCAAAAGACCACGACTGTATCGCCTTCATTACGCGGTGTGGATCCCACAAGCACCAGGGCGCGGACACCTACAGAATATCTTTAAATCCTGGAGGGGGTTGGGGCTTCGTTTCTAAGGAAGAATAACCAAAAAAAAACCCTATAGTGTCACCCCCCTTCATTTCTTTGGTCGCCCACCCCTGGAAAAGGAGATCCACACTCGGAGCTGCTTTCTTATCGCAATATATTCTGTCCTCGTAACACTACAGAGCTCTTCTTCCCTCCCATCCATCGTCTTCTCCTGGTCATACTCAAAGGAGCTGCAGCATAAGACGACAAGAAAGAGGGGCGGGGGGGGGGGGGGGGGCGAGGGGGGATGAGAGGTGGTGAAAAATCAATATTGTCTTCCTCCAGTGCAAAATAAATGCGCTGGGGGAAGGAAAAAAATATACTAATAGTGGAAAGGGAGCATTGTGTGCGAACCGGGATCACGCAGAAAGCCTTCTGAAGGTGGTTGATGTTGGATTTTTTGGGGGTTGTTGTTCCTGGAGTGTGGGTTTTGTTCTCTCTCTTTTTATCCTCTTCTCTTTCTAACCCCCACCCCCCCACACCCCCCCTTATTATTCTTTAAGGAACCCAAACACCCACCCCGTTCGCTGGATTTTTTGCATGGCTTTGCATTCCTCCCTGCCTTAAGCAACTCCCAAGCGCTCCCCTTTGCCAGGTTGACTCTGCAAAGTACCGTAAATATGCCTGTAGAGCTTAAAAGAAACCCCAACGCTGAGCGGGGGCGGAGGCGATCCGCGGAGGCTGAGCCGGGCTGCATCCTTACCCCTCCCTCAGCTGCTGCCTTTCCACCTTCCTTTCCCAGTATTCTATCCCTTTTTCGAGCACCGAATCTCATTTTCCCTCTCATCTGGGGGCTTCACCTAACCCCAGTTCCAACCCTGCGAGGAAAAACCAGGTGCTGGTAAAAGAACTCATTGAGCTTCTCTTTATTTTATTATTTGTTGTCCCCCTTTGTGCCTTTTCCGTGGACAGCTCCTGAAGGTGGAAAACCTGATCTTTCCCCCCCCCCCCCCATCTTTCCCATCCCTTTTCCTAGCACAGCCATGGATGCCTCTCCGTACATACCTTGCAGAGATACAGATCCATACCTTCCTCCCCGCTCTGCCTGCAAAGGGAGAAATACGACCACGAGATTTTTTTTTTTTTTTTGCTAGAATGGAAGTTTAGCCTCTTTAATAGATATAATTTTTTTTTTTTCTCCCCCTCTCCCTTCTAAAACCTTGCCAAGGAATTTTTCTCCCTGCAGGTACAAGTGAAAAAGCTCTTTGCGATTCCTCCAACCGTGTCTCCCGGCTGCTCTCAGCGCCGGGGAGGAATAGTTTATATATATATATTTGAAAAAAAAGAGGAGCACGTGATCCCCGGAATTGGCTTTGTTTGCATTTTTTTTTTTTTTTTTTAAAAGAAAACCCCTTCTTCTACCTTGCTCTGTGCAAAATTCCCCTCTCCCTGCTCCGAGGAGACGTGCCCGGGTGCTGCTCGGCTTTGTTCTCCACCAGACTTATTTGATGATTTTCTTATTTTCTTCAGAGGAATTTCAGCGTCTTTGGAGCTTTTCCTCTTCATTCCTTGTTTTGTTTTGTTTTGTTTAAAATTTACTTGAATTTATCTATTTTTGTTTTTCCCCCACGGTGAAAACAGTCATTTCTTAACGTTTCAAGACATATTTGAGGAAGAAGCTGCCGAGCAAATGAACTCCAAACTGGGCGCTGGAATGGTGCGTGGAGGGATAAACACCAGCGTGGGCATCGCAGCAAGGGAGAGACAGAAAATTACCCTCAGTTCTCTTATTTATTGGCTTTTTTTCCTCCCCTTTAAGCTCTGGGAAATGCTCCAGCCGTGCTCAGAAATATATTAAGCGCTGCACAAGCTTGGCGAGTAACTCCCTGCTCTTGGTGGCCTTGAATAAGGGTCCCCAGCTCCGCGCTGCTGCAGGCAGGCAGCAGGTCCAGGCAAAGGGAAGGGGGGCGAGGGGCGCGTGTGGAAATAAATCCTAAGGACATTTAAGCAAAGCTGCCTCATTTCCCCGGGAATTTCTTGCCCATTAAAGCCGTATTTCCAGATCAGGTTGAGCGTTTGAGCTTTGCTAATGCTCGGCTCAGGTTGAGCGGGGCTTAAAAGCAAAAAGCTTGCGCCGAGTCCTGCTCTTTGGGGCACTGGCTCGGTGCTCAACCAGCCCCGAGCTCCGGATACAAAAACTAGATCCCAGTTTCCCTCTCATATTGCTCCCAGCAACTCTTTTTGGTTGTGTTCATGCTGTATGCTTTCCTCCTCCACCCCAAAAATGTTGCCTAGGAAAAAAAAATCAAATAAATCCCTGAACCTTTCCTTCTTTGTGGGAATCCAAGTTTGTTTTGTTTTTTTTTTTTTTTTTTTTTTTCAGGTAGAGAAATATTTCCGAAGCCAATATTTAAGTAATCCTTGTTTTCAAATTCCCAAGTCAAAGAGGCAGCTTTTAGGGAATGGTGGCGGGGAGAAGTTGGGAGATGATCCCTGCTGATGGGAGCCAGGGGTGGAAAACAGACCCCGAGAAAATAAAGAAGAAAGGAGAGAAAAAGACGCTGGAAAAGCAAGATTGCAACGTCTCGGTTCAAGGTCACTGTCTAGTGTAGTGAATGGGATTCGACATCTCATGCTAATGACTGTCTCGGGTGAGCATCACTCTCTGCGGGGGGAAAACCCAACTTTCGGGTTGACTTTTCTGTGCTTTGCCTTTTTCCGCCACCCTTTCCCGCCTGTTTGAGGGATTTATCCCCTCATTTCCCCTTTCCTTCTCACTCCTCTTTCGCACCATCACAACCCCTAAACCTAAGGAATAACATTTCCCCTTTCCCCTCCTCCCGCATTTCATCTTCCCCCTGCGCAGCCCGCGGGGCTGAGCTCGGCTTGGCGGTTTCCACTGGAGCAAGCTCTTTCTCCCTCTTCCCCTCCAGCCTCGTCTCTTCGTGAAATCAAAAAGAAAGGGTTTTAAAGAATAAATAAATTTAAATAACCCCCAGCGAAATATTTCCCCTTCAGCTGGGAAGGCTTTAGCCCCACTTTTAGTTTTCACCCGGAAAAGAGCACGGAATTTAACTCTCACAAGGAAAAAATAAACCCAAATGAAATGATTCTGTAGCTCATTTATTCTACTTTCTGCCTGGAACAGGAGGGGGAAGAGGCAAATTAGAAGGTGTCCGCAGGTTGGAAATCCAAATCCCGACATGGCTCAGCTTTTCTGCTCTAATTTCCACCACACACTACCACCACCCCCGCCGCCTCCCAAATCAGTCCTGGTTGTGGCGACTCAAGCACGTTGTCTGCCGGGGGTCGCAAAGGAAGTGTTTAGGGTAGATAAATATCTGGATACACGACACGGGGAATAAAATATCGCCAGAACTGCTGGGTTTTTTTGGGGGTGGGGATGTTGGGGGGCTCTATATCACTGAGACCTGCACCCGACTGCTCATTTTGGTGTCTATAGGCACCGTCTAGATCTGCAAGTGTGCAGGCACCGGATATGTATCTGTAGAAGAGGGCAGTAAAATAGGATGTGCAGGAGCTGGGCAAAAAAAGAGAAGTAATATTAAGATGGCAAAATGGTAAATGGCTGCGAATAAAACCATCCACGCCAGTTCAGTTCATCCGACAAACAAATCATCCCAAGGCAGGTTCCAGTTCCAGCCAAGGCAGGTCCCAACAGCGGTGCAGGGAACAGTTAAATGCCTGGAATATCGTGATATTTTTTTCCCGGCCTTTACCAGCAGAGGAACTTCTCCTCCCATTAAGTTGATGTAAACTGATGCCTCCATCCCCTGGAAGGCAAAGGTTTAGTCCCCAGCTTGAGGGAAGTTTGCTTTCTCCTCTCAGCTCTGGTTTGGGTGAGAAGTTGGCGTTTTGTACTGTAAACTCCCTCGGAAGGCTGAATCCTCCCTCCCCCCCTCCAACAACTGGAACAACAAACTGGTTAATGGTCTAGAAATCACGACTCTGGAGCACATCGCAATTGGAGAGCCCGCAAAGAGTGATCTCACTTATTTAATGTTCCTTGCAAGGGAAGAGAAAGTGCTGGGGAGGAAAAGGAGTTTATTAAACCCGCGTCTTGTCCAACTGGGGCTGAACCAGTTGAGCTCCCTGCCGGCTTCTCCCTCCACCCCACCCCTGAAGAGGAGGCGACAGGAGACATTTAGCTGGATGTGATCCTTAAACACCCCTAAACATCAGGGGTTTTCCCAAATGTGCTGAACCACGTAGGCAAAGCGGGTGGTAAGCGAGGAGCCAGCAGTGCTGGGGGTATGGGGGGGTTGCACACACTTGGCTGTCAGTGGCTTGAGAAATCTTGGCAAAGCCTGGAGAAGCTTCTTTTAGCTGCTAACACCACCACCACCACAAAAAATCCTCTTCTGCCAGGACCCAGAGCTCCCATAACAAATAGAGAGAAAACCAGTGAGGGTTGCACTCACCTCTGCGCTGCCAGGGCTGAATCCCCCTCCAGGTTAGGAAGTGATTCTTTAGAGAGGAAAAAAGAGGTGGGAATGCGAGCGAGATTGGGGGGGGGGGGGGGAGGGAAGAAAAGAAAGAAAATAAAAAAGAAATAAAAAGAAAGGACAAAAAATAAAGAAAAAGGAAAGAAAAATTATGGAAGAAAATAAGAAAATGTATGAATGAAAATGAAAAAAAGTAACAAAAAGAAAAGTAGAAGAAAAAGAAAGAAAATACAAAGAAAGAAAAGACGGGAGAAAAGAAAAATGAAAGGAAAAAAAAAGGAAGGAAAAGGCAAAAATAATGAAAGGAAAATAAAAAGAAGAAAAAGTGGAAGAAAAATAAGTGAAAAGAAGATAAATGGAGGGAAAAGTAAGGAAAGAAGAAAGAAATTTTGAAGTAAAGGGGCGAAAAAGTAAATAAACGTAACCAGCAGAAAAAAATAAAATAATAGGAAAAAAAGTAAAATAAAATAAAATAAAAAGGAAATTAACAATGAACATAAAAGAAAAGGAAAAAGAAAAAAAAAAAGTGAAAACTGCAGGGGAAAACCAAAATCATTTAAAGAGCCGGGCTCGGGAAATCCCTTCTGCGGGCTCTGAGAATCGGGGCCGCGGCTGGGAAGTTGCTCCAAGCCCTGGGCACAAAGAGGAGAGAAAAGGCTCAAGTTGGGCCAGAAAAAGCTCAAGTTGTTCAAGTTCCTCTCGGGGCTTTGCTGGGCACCAACAGCTGCCCGGAGCCGGGGGTCGCACCTTGTGGAGCTTCAAGCGGGGGTCTCGGGAAAGATCAAGGGTGAGGGTCCCTCTCTCGTTGTCCCTTCGGTTAGTGATGTCAAGGTCAAAGAACGCCCAGTCACGGTCAAGGGTACTCCGGGAGTGACGTCACGGCCTGCTGACCTAACACCAATGCAGGGGAGGAAAAAGGAAGAAAAAGGAAAGATTCCCAACGTGGTGGGGGAAAGAAGTGAGAAAAGGTAGAAATGAATTAGATTTGTCTTCAGGGCGCTCAGCTTCCGCGCCTGAGGAACTTCAGCGGGGAAAAGAGGAGCTGCTCTGCGGGTTTTGTGGCTGCGTGTAGTTTTGGGTTGAATTCCTTCTCCTCCCGGCAAAGCTCCTCCAAAGCTCTTGGAAAAGGATGACCAACAAAAACCCCCCAAACCACCAAAACATTCTTGAGTTGTAGAGCAGCTTTCGTCCTTCTTATGGGGAAAATCAACCCAAATTCACCATTTCCAGGCTCGACGGGAAGGATTTATCTCCACAATTCAGCGCGGGGATTATTTTGATCCAAACAGCCCTAAAAACTGTCTCTCTATATATCTGTTTTAACCCAAACCGCCAGGATTAAAGGCAGGACGCAGTGTCCACAGATGTGAGGAGGGAAAGGGAAGGTTTATCCCTCCCCGGTCCCTTCCTTGCCCCCGAGGGTCCAATCCTGGTGTCTCTAAGCCCAGCGAGGGGGCAAAAGCTCAGCCCCACTTCGGGGAGGGGGAGTGGGCCTGACTGTCGCGGTCCCGAGCACGTCAGGAATGGGGATCCCACTTCCCTGGGGTCTTCATCCCCCACAAAACTCCATCCCAGCATCTCCTGCCTGCATCCCTGAGCCTTCCCGGCTGTGGGAGGTGGTGCAGCCCCGAGGGAAGAATTTGGCGCTGGGTGTCGAGCGAGGTAGGGGAATATCAGGAGACGTTCAACGACTGGGAGAGTCGCGGAAGAGCGCCTGGGTTCGTGGGCTCGCCAACGTCTGCCAACCCAGACCATCCAAACCCTTCGGAGCCCTGAAGCGCCATGAATGAATTTTTTGTTCCTCTGGATTTTTTTGTTGTTGTTGCGACGTTTGTTTTCCTCCCACAGGAGGCGAAAAAAACGGCCGCCAGCCCTCGCCCTCTCCGACAGAATTCAACCACAATTGACCCAAACTTCCCAAATTAGAAACTCTGGGAATGATTTGGGTTTAATTAGCCAAATCCCCAAAGGAAACAAATACATTTATTTATCCAGATCCTCTCGCTCCCTTCCATAATCCTCTCTCCCAAACTTCACTTTCCCTCTTTTTATTTCTTTCTTTCCCTCTTTGCCCACCCCCCCACCCCCCCACCCCCAGAAGTGGTGAAATTCAGATCCCAGGAGGAAGAACAGAGGAACAAGGCGCTCGCTGTCGGGATATGTGGGATTCGGGTTTGTCTGGAGCCGCTCCGGGCGCCTGCACACACAGTGAGGGGGTTTTACGAAGCGAAAATGCGCTTTTTTAAAGAGAAAATAAGAGATTATTTTACACCCAAACCAGGTATTCTGAGGGTCACGGAGGTTTTTAGCAACTATTTTGTCCCGATATCATAGCAGCGAGGAGTTTCTTAGGCTGTTGAGACATTTCCTAGTTGAGGGTTTGGGGAAAGAAAAATAAAATCATAAGGTTGAAATCGCTTTTTGTGCTTCTTAATCACCTAAAATCCCCCAAATCGAGGCAGGGGCCAACGTCAGGTCAAGCCTGGTTCATCAGAAGCGAAATCAGGGAACAAGGGGGACAAATTAGAGATCAAAAGGGAAAAATAAGGGATCGGGGGCGAAAACAGGGACTGAAAGGGAAAAATTAGGGATCGGGGGGAAAAAATAGGGACTGTGGAGGTGACTTTAAGGACCAAAGGGGGAAAAAAATAGGGACTAAAAAGGATAAAAACAGGGATCACAGGGGCAAAAAAATCAAAGACCGAAGGGAGGAGTAGTCAGGGATGGAAGGGAAAGAATATCAGGGACTAAGTGGGAAAAATTAAGGACCGAGGGGAAGAAATGAGGGAGTGAAGGGGAAAAAAATCAGGCACCGGGAGGAAAAATCAGGGACCGAAGGGGAGAAATCAGGACCCTCCCGTTTTCACCCGCCCCAGAAGGGATGAGGAGCTAAGGGTGAAGATCCAGCCTCCAGTTCGATCTATTCCCGGCGTCACCAACAGCTACTTCCCAACTTTCCCGGTGGAAAAAGCCAAACGCAACCCTGCTAGCGGTGGTATGGAATCCACAGGGTACACGCGGATCCCGCTGGAGATCCGCACCCTTAGGGATCTCTCTTTCAGCCTCATTTCTACAGCTATACATCCAGCCGTACAGGCACGGACTCGGATGGGACCTCCACGGCCCTTGGTGGGATAATACGGAGGGTGGCACTTAGCGATAACCACCTAGAGAGAAAAATGTGTAGATTTAGCACATCTTTTCCACCCACCCCTTCATACAATGGTGTAGAGGGTTGCACTTGCTTATGTATATATAAATTAATGTATATTTTCTACCCACGTTTTTAACGTAGGAGCCTGCAACTACATATATATTAATATATATATATATATAAGATTTTATCTACCTATCTTTTCAAGCTAGAAGGCTGCATATGTGTGTGTGTGTGTATATATATATATATATATATACTCTGCACATACCCCTAGAACATATAGAGAGATCTACAGCAAATAAATCAGGGAATGGTTGAATGTGTTGGGTTGGAAGAGTCCTTTAAAGGTCATTCTGTCCAATAAATATATCCTCTCTATATATAATATCTATATAATACCCCTATAATACCTCTATAATAGCTGTATAATATATGATATCTATAAATTAGCTATAAAAATATCTATAAATGAGATTTAGAAGAGATTTTATATATATATGTGTGTGTATATATATATATAAAATACATTATAGACAATATAATATATATTAAAATCTATAAAATATCTATACAGTGGCGCCCAGACCATAAAGAGGCAGAAACAGTTATGTGCCATGGTGTACCCCTTGTATACCTTATGCATCATGCATATGATACTCCTAGTGTCTTATATCTCTATTTTATCTCAACTTTACCTCTGTTTTACCTCTATTTACTGTAGAGAGAGGCATTTCTACGCGCAACCTCAAGCACCCAGCGCTTCCACACCCGCACCTCCGTGGTCACCGCCGCTAACCCTCTTCTCCTATAGCATCCTATAGGTTCTGCCTGCTCTCCCTCACACCCCGCAGATCCTCCCCCCCCCCCCGAAAGATCATTTTCGGATACATCCTTTTAAAAAACCTTTTTTCCCCCTCTCCTCCACTCCCCCCCCTCCCCTGTTTGATCATTTAACGAGGTGATTAAAGCGAGCAGATATTAAAGCCGATTGTCATCCGCCGATGGAAACCATTTCCTCGCCCATTATCTCTTCCCCATCTGCTGTGGGGGCCGCGGAAGTTTGGCAGGCGAGGAGTCAGAGAGGGGCGAGGGCAGGTTTGGGGAAGATTTGGATCTGGAGTCAAACCGGTTTGAGGCAAAGGCGTGCTTCGGGGAGGGAGATTTAAGGAGATTAGAAGCGTCTAGGGAAAGTCATCGGGTTTTCACTCGGGGAAGCTCGGGGGAAGGGAGGGAAATAAGGACCAAAAAACACCCTTCTCATAAATAAATAAATAAATAAGAATTTAAAAAGCACTGATTTGTCTCAATTTATTTGCACTCCCCCTCCCCCCAACCCTTCTCGAGGAAAAACCCTCTTTGGGGCCACCCTTCTGCCCCTTCTCCTGCTTCCAGCAAGCCCCTCCTGAAGCGTTTTCTCCCCACATTCCCCCAATTTCCCCTTTTAAATGTATTTATTAATCCCACCACCACCACCTCCTCTCTCCGCGGAGGTTCCCTCCTGGGCTGTATTTCTGGTGGTTGCGTGATGCTGAGGAGGAGGAGGAAGAGGAGGAGGAGGCTGGAATGGAGGGGACGGGAGAGAAGGCAGAGGGTACAAAGAGGTGCACAAAGAGCTTCTCCTCCAGGCGAAACACCACCGAAAAAAAAGGGGGGAAAAAAAAAGGAAGGTATTTATTTGGGAAATGTCATCTGCAGTGGGTACATTCCAGCAGGACACCACAATTTTATCTACAGGTACAAGACAGTGTAGTTTAAAAAAAAAAAAGGGGGGGGGGGGGGATAAAAAGGGGGAAAAAAGATGTATTCTGTTTTTTTTTTTTTACACCTCCGGACAACATCATCAACTCCGTCGATCATTAACCTCTTCAAAGAGGGACAGAAAACAAACCCCAAAGACAATATTTGTGCATTTTCCATCTTGCCAGCGGAGAAATTCCAGGTTGGTGGCAGAGATCAAGAAAATCCTGGGGAGAGCCTCCCTTCCCCCTCCCCACTCCAATCCCGCCAATTTCACCTCCGTCAGCCAGTCGCTTCCATCTAGGAGCTAAAAACTAGCGGTTGGGGTGCTGGAGCGGCACCCAGCACCGGTTTTCTTCCCACCAGAGCCGAGAAAACACGAAGCTGGCGCCGCTTTGCCACGGGTTCTCCAAACATCTACACATGGGTGGGTGAAATGGCCCGAGATAAGGACCGGGAGAAAGTGGGGTGGGGAGGGGGTGTCAGAATATACAGCGATACCGGGGGAGGGGGTGGGGTGGGGCGGGAAGGTGACATTCAGAGTCCATCTCTCCTTTAGCGCGGCTACACTCTTAGCTTATTATTAATTATTAATTATTATTATTATTATTATTTTCTCTTAAAAATATACACAGCTGAACCTTATCGATGGATTCCTCAGAGCAGAGTCGGTGCGTGGGGGTGGGGGGGTGGGGAAGGGCTTCACAGTCAGAGCAGGGGCGGGTGGGGAAGAGAATCAAAGATGCGCTGGGAGGGGCGGGGTGGGGGACGTGGGATGAGCATGAATGTCGCTTATTCTTAATTATTATTATTAATTTTCCTCTTTAAATAATGACTTGCGATCAGCAGGGTCCCCGATGAGGTTATCATACAAACTACCAGATAAATATTTACGCTTCTCCTCGCTTCCTTTTTTTGTGTTGTTGTTGGTTTTCTTCTTGTTATTATTATTCCTCGCCCCTTTCCTCCTTTTCCTCTTCTTCCTCCGAAGTCATCCTCTGTCAGGTGGGGTGGAGATGGGCTGTCTTGGATTTGCTCACCACCTTCTTCTCCTTGACCCTCCGGTTCTGGAACCAGATAGTCACTTGGCGTTCAGACAGGTTGGTGGTGGCCGAAATCCTCCTCCTCTTCTCTTTGGTGATGAATTTGCTGGCCGCATACTCCTTCTCCAACTCCTTCAGCTGGATTTTGGTGTAAGGGACCCTTTTTTCCGTCCCCTTCGGTAGCTGCTGACTTCGGGTTGCAAAGGGACCACGTCTGCATGGGGGAAAAAAGAGAAAAGATGACAACTGAAACGGAGCAGATCAGGAAAAGGGAGAAAGGAGGAAGGTTTCTATATCGTGGAGCAGAGATTGTGGATGTGGGCGAGAAGGAAAAAGGGGAAAAGAAGAATAAAGAATGGGAGAATGTGAGCAGAGAGAAAAGGGAAGAAAGAGAGGAAGGGGGAAAGAGACAAGAGAGGCAGAAAATGCATCCAGCGAGGGCAGTAATGCCACAATAACAGTAATAATAACGACAATATTAATAATAACAACAACAATAATAACATTAATAATTCACGTGGCAATCCCCTGTTTTTCTTGGCCACAACGATCACCACGGAGCATCCAGCCAACAGACTAAATTGTGCAGAGTCCATCAGAGAGATTTTCCAAACACAGAGAATTTAGGACACTATTTAGAGCTTCTCTCCTCTTTCCTTCTCCCTTTTTTATTTCCCTTCCTCCCCCTCCCCAGCAAACCATCTCAGATGCACACCCCCGGCCCCTGAGCTCAGTGCAGAGACAAGTTCATCCCCTGCACCTTCCCCCCGGCTTGGTAGACCCCAGGAAGCCCCTTCGGGGTGGGGTATAGGGGGACAAACCCTACGCAAACCCCAGACACCCCTTCTGCCCTCGGTGGTTTTCTCAGGGGAGTGAGGAGGGGGAGATGCTCTGTGCCTCAGAGGCGCTGTTTAGATGCGGGGGGCACCTTCACCCTGCTCTGGCGGTAGCGGGAGGGGGGTAACACCCCCCCCCCCAGGCTTTCAGGCAGCCCCATGCCAGGGTTCGAAGGGGAGCGGGTGGGTGGTGTGACCTGGAATCTCCTCACCGCAAAGGTGTGACCCAGCTTGGCTGGAGCGGGAAGATGGAGGCGAGATCTCGGCTGGCAGCGCAGCCCCGGTTATGGCTGACGGGAGTTAACTGGGGAGACCCCGGGGGCGATCAGCACTTTAAAGGGGAGGGGAGAGTGGAATTGGGGGTGCTGAGGGTCTGGCATAACCCGGTATTGGGAGGGGGGGGACGGGGGACAGTCAGCAATTTCCTTCAAGGGAGCTCACCAGAGCTGCAGGCGATGGAGAGAGAAAAGGGTGGGGGCGGCAACTCTCTCTCATACTGTTTGAATGCGAGGACCCCCCCCTCAAAAAAAACCCCAAACACCATATCCATCATGCTTCCATCGCCGAATTCCACCCCCCTCCCCAAAAATACCCCAAGGAGGCCCTTTTCTCCGCCCCTCTTTGTCCCAAAGAAGGAAAATAAATAAACCGATGTGGCCTCCACCTGCATTTCCCCCTAAAGACTAAGGCGACCCTTCCCATCTCTCCATCCAAGATGCTGAAGGGTGTCGCCCCCACCCCTTTTATTATGGTTTCTTTTTTTTTTTTTTTGTGTCTCCCTCGCCGCGTCCTTCCCTGGCACTGGGGAGAGCTGGAAGGAGATTGGGAAGGAACTGGGAAGAGACTGGAGAGAGGTACTGGGAGGCAGCACCTATCATCACCTTCCTCCCCTCGCTGCCGCCGGGACACGGAGCCGGGCAGGTCCGGGGGGCGGGGGGAGCAGGAAGGGAAGGGAGCGGGATTTTTGCTGGGCTCAAGGATGCTCCAAGAAGGAATTTGGCTTTCCTGGGCTGTCAGGATGCCTGCCTCTCACCTTAACCCCCTGGTCTCTACCTCCCTCCTTCCCCCCGCAAAGAGACTCATTTGTCACTTGACACCTATTCCGATAATTGTGATATGATTTACTGTTCCGACCCCCGACACTCCAAACCACTACAAAATCAGGGGTTTAATATTCTTTTTGACCCTTTGAAAGCATTTCTGCGCTTAGAGAAGCATCAAACAAGAGGGGGCTGAGGGAGGACAATTAAAAGGAGAGCATCGAGAGACGCATTAGAGGTGAGGCAAGAACAGGGAGGAGAGAAGAAAGGGCCGGAATTAAAACGGCAAAGTTACTTTTCTAAGCGAGCTCCCGGCGTGTGTTTGGAGTCGGGGCTGATTGCTTCACCTCTTCCCGAAGCATGTCCATGCACATTTCCCTGCACGGGAGGCATTCCAGAGCCTTTTCTCTCCCTTTAATTACATCTAGAAGCACACACGCATCCATCCCGGGATGGAGATGGCTATGGGCACACTCATCCTCACACACGCACATCCAAGTGGGAAGCTGGAAGAGGTGGGCAAAGGCGGTGAACACAATAACGCATCTTCCAGGGAATATCCTACCTGGGAAAGGTGATTTCCAGAGGTGTGCGGACTGGGATTGCTCTTTGGAGCAATACACTTGCCCATCCCAGCCATTGGAAAGAGCCCAGTGTTGGTAACCTTCCATGGGAAGCAAAGCGTCGTGTCTTGGTTCCGGGTGAGGACCAAGCCCCGGGACAACCGACACGTCCAAATAACCCGGGACCGCTTGGTAGGAGCTGGGAAAACCGGGATAAAAGGCAAATTCTTTGGCCCTCGACGGCAGCTCCTCAGCGGGCAGGGGTCCGCCGGCCTCGGGGTACTTCTCCGCGGGGTGATAAGCGCAGGGTTTCTGCTGCAGGTTGACTCCGTGGGAGTGGGACAACCGACAGCCGTAGTACCCACCCCCGAAGGGGTAACCGTAACCCAGAGCAGCACTGGAAGCCGCCCCCGACGGACACTGCCGGGGGGTTCGGCGGTGGCCAGCTCGGCGTACGGAGCTCCCTGGGGTGCCGGTGGCGGCGGTGGTGGCGGTGGGGGGTGAGGTGGGGCGGTGGGCACAGCAAGTCCGGCGTGGGGGGAGCATCTCCCGGCAGTGCCCTAACCCTTCCATCCGATTTTTCTCGCGGGGGTTTTCCTCGCAGCGACACGCGAGGCCGTCGGGCCAGCGAGGGGGGAGCCCAAGTGGGGCCGTCATGTCATTCCGTGCTGCTGCCTTCCTCCTCCTCTTCCTCCTCTTCTTCTTCTTCCTCCGCAGCCTCTTCCTCCTCCTCGGCCGCCGTCGGGGAAGCTCCGCGCCGCTCCCCGCCGCTCCCCGCGACCCCCCCAACATACCGGCGCCCCGCGCGCATGCGCCCCCCCCCAACCGCCGCCGCTCCATTAAGAAATCCACCGTGGCCACGCCCTCTTCCCGCCCCCCGACGTGTCCCCGCCCACGTGACCGAGCAGCGATACTCATTGGTTGGCTTCTTTCACCCCCCCCCTCCCCATTTTCATTCAAGAGGGTGGTGACACCCCCAAACCACCACCTCCCCTCCATCATCCCGTGCCCGCCCCGTCGGCACAAAGAGCCACGCGTGGCTCCGCCGGGGGGGTCGGCTTTGTGCCCACGCGTGTCGCTGTGCCCCCACCCCAAGTGTCCGCACATCCCGCCCCGAGGTGTGTCGGGGGCGACACACTGGGCACAGATTATGCCCCTTGAAGGACCCCTCCCTCCTTGTTTCAGCGTGCAGAAGGATGCTCTGTGACATACCAGCGGGGGCTGAAGCGATAGATCGGGGGGGGGGGTGATGCACAGGGAGAAGCCCCCCCGAGATATATCGCGTGGAAATGACACGCAACACCCCCAGGATGCTTTGAGGGGGCAGCCAAAAAATCTCACCCCGTCCCTTTTTCTTTGCTTTTTTTTTCCTGGCGGGTGGGTTCCTGTTGGTTAGTTTCTGGTGCTCCCCCCCCATCGCCCCCTCAGCTCAAAATTTCAGCCCAAAACTGTCGACCCCCCCAATTTTCCTGCCAGCCCCAGAAATGATTTGCTTGCAGTCCGTTCCCCACGCGTGTGTGTGTGATACTGATGGTTAATATTCGGTGATCAATATTTCAGTGGCGAAGTGGGGTGGGGATAAAACCGGGGAGGGGGCACACACACACACACGACCCCACCGAGGGGTGTCTTTTAGCCCGAGTTTGTAAAAAGGTGAAACCGGGCCAGGCTGACATGGAATTTGGGTAAAATAAAGGATTAAAAATGGGCAGGTTGGTGGCTGAAAGGGGTAGGGATGGAGACGGGGGTGGGGGGTGGGGTGGGTGGGAAAGAAGGGTACCGGGGAAATTCGTAGCCCACCCGGGGTGGGGGAAAGTTATTAAAGGAGGGGAAGGCTCAAAGGTCTCCAGCAAGCCCCCAAAAAATAGAAACAGAGGAAAGAGCGGGGGGGAAATTCAATATTTTAAGGGATTTTTTTCTTTAGAAGGGAGAGGGGATCACCCTCCAGCACCCAATTCCCGCCCCCTCCCAGATTTTCTTCGGGGGAGTCATGGGGAGTGGGATCCTCCGAGGAGCTCTCCAGATCCTCCTTATTCCTGCCCCCCACTTCCCCCGTGGAGTGCATCCCCACCTGGAGTGACCAACACCTCGAAACGCTTTACCACCCCCACCCCCCCCCCCAGTTCATCCCCTCCCAGTTGATTCCAATAGCGACAAAAAGGAAAACAGAAAAGCTGGAAAAGGGGAAAAAAACCACAATCTCAATTTATTTTTGGTGGGGGGCACTTTGTGAAATTCAGGGAGAAAGAGAATTCTCGATACCCCCCCCCCCGCCCCCGCCCCGGCTGCCGCGGGCTGCCCAGCGGATTCTTGTCCACAGAAAGAAGCTGCCGAAGGCCAAGTTCAAGGGGACGGAGCCCAAACGGACCCCCCATGAGCGTCGGGAGTGCGGCCTCGGGGGCCCCTTCCAAGGTCTTGGACCTGGAGGTGGAAAAGGCTGCGATGGGCAGGCGTGGGGTGGTGTGTGGAAGGGCTAAACGTGGGGTTTAGTGGATTCAAATGGTATTAAAATGGAATCAAACGGGACAGGATGAATAGAATAAAATGGGATGGAAACGGGATAAAAGAGAATAAATTAAATGCCTTTAATATATAAAATAAAGGAATATTTTTTGAAGTTAAAAGCTTTGTCCCAAATCCTCTGAATGCCACAAAATGCTACGAATCCACCCAGCAATTACCCAGGAGCTATATCCCATCCCATCCCATCCCCCATCCCATCCCATCCCATCCCATCCCATCCCATCCCATCCCATTCTGTTCCACTTTATTCCCCCCTTATCCCATTTTTATCCCATTTTACCCCATTATAATCCATCCCCCCCCCGTTTTTATTCTCCCCACCCCTCGCCCATCACACCCTTTTAAACCCCCAAGTCCAAGCCCTTGGAGGGGGCCCCTGAGGCCGTATCTCCGAGGCTCAAGGGGAGGCCTCGTTTGGGCTCCAGTTATCACCTCCAATTCTTATGAGAGATTAAAAATTGGGTAGTGTGTGACCTGCCAGCGTGGCGGGGGTGGGTGGGGAGGGAGATTTACTGTTAAATATGGAAAGATTCATGGAAAGGGGGAGAAAGGAGAAGGAGGATGTGGGGAGCGGGCAGGGGTGGGAGTTGGGGAGCTCGGGAGTTCGGGGTGGGGAGCTGCAGGGAAGGCAGAAACCAAGAGAATATAAAAACAATCCCTCAGAAAATAGAGCTGGGAGGCTGGGGAAGGACTTTTCCAGTCATATCCCGGCGAAAAGGAGATGTGATGTGGAGTGGGGTTTGTGGTTTGGGGGGTTTAAGGGTGGGTTTTGTGGAGGGAGTTAGGGGTAGGGGTGAAAATAGAGCAGAACCAAGAGAAAAAGCGAAAAAATGAAGGGGGGGGAAGAGAGGGAAAATATGAGCAAATTAGAGAAAAAAGAGAACAACAAAGAGAAGAGGAGGGGGGAAAATGGGAGAAAAAAAGGAATCACAAAAAGAAAAGGAGGGGAAAAAATAGGAGGAACAAGAGAAAAAAGGAATAACAGAAATAGGAAAACAAGAGAAAAGAAGGAAAGTCACAAGACAAAAAAGGAGAAAACACAAGAGAAAGAGAGAAGAAACGAGGAAGAGAGGGGGAAGGAGGAAAATAGGTTAAAAAAGAGACGAAAATAGGGGGAAAGGAAGGGAAAGGAGAAAAAGAATGAAAACAAGAGGGAAAAAAAGGAAAACAAGAGTAAAAAAGGAAGGAGGGGAAAAAAAGGAGAAATCAAGGGGAAAAGAGAAGAAAAGAAGAGGGAAAGGTCTTTTCCTGGAGGTAACGGAGGGGAAAATCTTCATTTCCAGCGATGCTTTCCTGGGGAAGGGTCCGTAGCCGGGCAGGGAGGTTTGGCTCAATGTGCCACAACAACCCAAACCGCAGGATTTGGGGTCCAAACCTGCTCCTTTCGGACTATTTCTATTCCTTCCTCAGCTCTGAAGAGCCGGATGGGGGTGGGTGTGTGTGTGTGAGGTGGGTTTGATGGACCCGAAGCGGCTTCGGGATGTTCACACTCAGCAAAATGCGGAACCGCTGAAGGGGAGCTGGACCACAAGAATCCAAGTAGGAAGAGGGGAAGGAGCGACTGGAAACCAAAGCAGATGGGAGACCCCCTCGTTAGGCTGGGTTTGGCTTTTATGACATTCCGCCGCCCCCCTCAAAAAGCCCTTTTTCAAGTACAATATTCTCCTGCTTTTGTATCTAGAGAGCGAAAAGAGCTCTCCCTGCTCACCCCCGGCACATTTTCACCATTATTATTTTAAAGTCGGGAAATAAGGGGGGAAAATTAATCATCATCGAGCAATATTGACTCAGAAATCCTTTCCCTCCCCCCACCTCCCCCACCCCCTGCTTTCCGATGGCTTTAGGCTTACAATGAAAGGAAAAAAAAAAGAAGAAAAGGTTTTATCTGGATATTTCTGCAGGGAGCGGTTCCCTCCTCCGCTACCAGCGAGTTCCAAGCAGAAAGAAGCTGAATTTTCCTCATCTGTGGGGTTGCCTCCTTCCCCTTTCCCCTTCTCCGCATCCTTGAAGACAAACCCTGGGCTAAAAAATTCAGCGGATTTATTTCTTTACTCCTGTTGGAAAAGGAAAGAGAAAAGGATTCGGCTCCAAGTCGATAGGAAAGATAATTCAGAGGTAGCCTTGCTGTGGCCAGCTCTGGTCTGCTCTGCAAGTTGTTGCTCTTTATTTCGTCCCTAACACTTTATTTGCTGCATTGAAAGCAGTTTTCTCCCCTCTCGCCTTCAAATTAACCATTTTCTTTACTGCCACTTGAATAAAACCACCGAAATTGAAGGGCTGAGCGTTGAACTTGCAGGTGAACACCGAGATCCGGAGGCTGTCCCCACAGCGCTCCTGTTAACAAAGACAACAAATTCACTGGGAGATATTCAAGGCAAGCTCTCCTAAAGAAGGGTTCCAGCCCCAAAAGCGGGTGGAGGATGCTCTGAAAACGGCGATATTTCGGTGCTCGGGCACCTCGGAAGCACATTCACCACCTCTAACGTGGCCTCAAAGTCCGAGCGCTGCTTCTTCAGGCCAGGGGAAAAAAAAATCTCATCCCACATCAAATTCAGCGGCTGGGGAATTTTAGCCTAAAATCCTCTTTTCTTTTATATATATATTTTTTTAATGATCCACATCACTCGGACAGAGAGAGGGGGAAAAAAAAGGAGAGAGTAAAGAAAGAAGAAGGCGGGGGAAAGGTAGATTTTTATTTCGAGGGGAAAAAAAGAGGCAAATCCTTTATTTAATTGAGGGCTAGATGGAAATCATTCGCTGCAAACCAGCGGCACATGAAGATTTTCCTCTTCCTTTCTTAA
This sequence comes from Picus viridis, assembly GCA_033816785.1. NCBI lineage: Eukaryota > Metazoa > Chordata > Aves > Piciformes > Picidae > Picus > Picus viridis. The sequence continues at coordinate 158,993 of CM066605.1, read as the reverse complement.
TTGCCTTTTCATTTGTTCTTTTTGCCCTTTATTTCCTCTTTTGGGTTTGGTGTTTTTTTTTTCCCCCCCCCTCCCCTTAATTTTTTTCTTTATTTGCCTGAAAGATGCAGAAATCCATTTTCCTCGGGAAAACAAAACAAAAAAAAAAACAAAAAAAAAAAGAGAAGGAAAGAACCCCAACCCAACAACCAAACCGTTTCTGGCTTTTCCCACCTCCAGACCTCTCTCACGTACAAAAGAAAATGGCCAAGGTAGGAGATTTATGGAAGGAAAATCAGCTCCAGCCGCTGATTTTGCCTCTAAACCACGGACTGCACCCGCACAGGAAAAGGGGGAAAAAAAAAAACCCAAACCCACCCAAATCCCTACCTGCATTTGCTTTGCTGCTTTATTGTTAAACGTTATTCTGAAGGAGTTGAAGGAGAGAATTTCATTTTTTATTTCACTTTTGGGGGCTTTTTTTTTTTCTTTTGGTTCGTTTTTAAGCCCTCAGGGAAATCAGAGCCCTGTGGTATGAGAAAGTCTGAGCTCAACATACAATTTTCCCACCGGAGTACCAATTTAGTGGAGCAACAATTCCACTAAAATCTCATCTTCTGCTGAGGTGGAATCCGAGGAAAGCTTATCCCCCCCCCCCCTTTCTTTCCCAGGCTTTGGTCAAAAAATAAAATAAAATAAAATAGAATGTGCTCTGGATAAATAAAAACTCAAACAGACTCCCCCCCCGATAAAAAAAAAAAGAGAGAAACCTCCTCGCGTGCTTTGTCTTTAATTTCTCTTTGAGTGGGGAAAAAAAAACCCAACATAAATCCCAACCTCTCTGCTTTGAAGCAGGAGGAGGCTGCGGCCAAGGCTTAACAAAACGTTTTCTTGCTGCAAAATCAGATTAAAGTCAATTTCCTCTGCCTTGACGCTTCGCATCCGAAAATAAGGACAAAAAAAACCAAAACCCAACAACACCAACCCCCCCCCACACCCAACAGCCCCCCGAAAGGGATAAATAACAATTAAAAAGGGGGGTTGCAGAGAAAAATAAACCCCCGACCTCCCTGCTCTGAACCGAGGGTAGGGGGAGAGGCTGTGGCCAAGGTTTAGCTGAAGCAATGCTTGGAACAGCGCTGGAAAATCAGATTACATGAAATTTTCGCTGCCTCAAGGCATTGCATCCAAAAAGGAAGGACAAAACCACCCCACCCCCACTCCCCCCACCCCCCCCCCCGAAACCAAACCATCACCAGAAAGGGATAAATAATATTTTAAAGGGGGAGTCGGGGGGTGGGGGTGGGGTGGGGTGGGTGTCGCAGAGAAAAAGAATTCAACCTCCTTGGGACAACGCTGGAAAATCAGATTCAATCAAATTTTCTCTGCCTTTGAAGCTTTGCACCGAAAAAAGGACCAAAAGGGCTTCCCCTCCCCCCCCCAAGAAAAAAAGGATAAATAATGATAAAAAAGAAAATGTGTATTTGTATCAGATTTACCTTGGGGTTATTACTAATTCGTCTCTCCCCCCCCGCCCCCCGCCCCCTGCCTTGTGTCGGGGTTGTTAATGAGCACAAATCAAATCCAATCTTCGCTAATCTTCAATTGGAAAGTGAAAAGAGCGACGAAGGATGCACAGAGGACCGAAAAACAATCTCAGGTTAACATCCCACTCACCCCCTCCCCAGACTGGATCAAACCGTCTCGGGGGGTGTCAGGGGGAATTGAGCCTGACCCGAGACGCTCCAGGAGCTTTTTTCCTTCCTAACCTGTCAGATTCCTGCAACCTGCTTGCAACGGATCCACCCTGAGGCGACTTTTCCTTTCCCCAGCCCTCGCCCTCCCCCCCCTCCTTTATCAGAGCTGCCATCGACCACTCCCCACTTTCTCCTAACCCCCCAGCATCCTTCTCCAGTTTGGGAAAGGGGTTTCCTAAATGTTGTGTGGTTCTTCCTGTGGTTTTGCTTTGGCTTCCCTGCGTTTTCCTACCCAGAAAGGGAGGGGAGTTGGGGGGTGGTTAAAATAAATATATTTATTAAATCTCGCCCTAAGGCAGGGCCAGAAGTAGGTTGGCAAAACCAAACCTCTCCGTCTCCATCCCTGTGGCTTTATCCTTCCCCCTCCCCTCCAAAAAAACACCCACCCAAACACATCCTGAAGTTGAGACCTGTGGCTTTATCCCTTCACCCCCCCAACCCCATCCTCAAGTTGAGAAGAGAGGGATAAAAATACCTGGGAAAGGATAAACACCTCCCGAGCCCACTCATAACGTATGGGGGGAGGGCGCTTCCAAAACCCCACAGCCCCTTTTCTCCCCGTCCCGCCACTTTTCGTCGCACATTTTGAGCCGAATAAAGGCTTTTTGGGGGGGGGGGGGTGTTGTTGCTTCCCCCTCCCATCGCCTTTTTTCTTCCTTTTACAGCTACCGCGGAATGTCCCAGCTCCTGACAATTCCCTTCCTCCCCTCCCTCCCCTCCATTAATTATTATTTCCACGCCGGCTCGGTGCAATCAGCTCTCTCTCTCTCTTTTTTTTTTTTTTTTTGATTCAGCGATTTTGGAGCCAGACAAATAAAAGATGGGACTTGAATTTAGGGCCCCTGTCTGGTCGGAAGTCCAAGTTCAATTCCAAGTTAAAACAGGAGGTCGCCTGAAGCTCTTGACAAAAGCAAATGGGGCCATTTGGCCTGGCTGGTGTCAACAAAGTGGTATCTGGAGAAGGGTAATTAGCGCTTCCCATCATTATTTTTTGTTAACCCCCTCCTTCATATTCCCGGGGAGAGGAGCTGGGGGTGTTCAGGTGCTTTACAACCCTTTGAGCTTGGCCGAGGTCTTCTTCCCCCCCCCCCTTAAAAGTCGCTTGATTTCTTTCTAAAGCCCTCGAAAAACCGCAGATTCGGAGCTGGTTTTTGTTTTGCTTTGGGTTTTGTTTGGTTTTGTTCGCAGCGCTCGGGGGTTGTTTTTCTCCCCCTTCTCCTGGTAGCGAATTAAGTCAAGATGCGTTCAGAAGGACGAGGATTAACCCCAGACCAGCGTAAGAAACCTTTCTTTTCCCCTCTCCCCCCCCCCCCCAAAAATATTCAAACCCAGTTCCTTCTCCCATCCTAATTTATTTACTTCTACATAATATTTCCTCGGAGCTGCCGTGAGGGATGGAAAAGGAGGGGAAAAAGGAACTTTGGGTCAAATTTCTTCACTTTTGTTTTGGAGTTTTTTTCCCCCAAAAGAAAAAAAGCTGAAAAGTTTAATTTCCAGGGGTAGAAGTTGAACTGGGTTGGCAAAACTTGGGGTTCAGCCTTTATTAACTAAAGATAAAAGTACTGAACCAGGCTCAGGCGATGCCCGCGCGTCCAGGCTGAGGGGACAAAAGTGATGCAACCTCCACCTCTAAACAGCATCGGGGTGGGAAAAAGCGGAATTCTCTCCGGGAAGCCTGGGATGTATTAGGGATCAGCGAAGGAAAATGTGGAGGCAATAAGCAAAGAAAGAAGACAGCGAAAAATAAAACCCCAAACCCCCAACCCAAACCTGATGTTTCCCTTCGGAAAATAAACAGAATTTTTGGGGGTTGTTTTTTCGGTGAATAATGAGATCCCAGCTCGTTCCCAAACCTCTCTCCTAGTCTGAATTGTGAAAGGAGAATAAATGTGCGGGGAATTTCAGCTGTGCTTGACTTCACCTTGGCAGGGAGAGGCTGAAATCGAGGAGTTTTCCCCCCAGAACGGGTGCGGGTTAGGTGCGGGGTGCGGAGTCGTTGTGCTTTTTTTGCAGCCTGGATGAGGATTTGCAGCCGGGAGTGGGACCGTGCCTCCACCTCAGGTACGGCTACCGATCCTCCGTTACAACCAACAGCCCTTCTTTGGATACTTTGAACCTGATGAAATTCTTCTGCCACGGTCAAAGCCCAAAGATGGATTTTTTAGGTTACAAATAAAGAAGAAATGGAGTTAAAAATGAGCTAGAAAAAAAAAGCCCTGACAGGGCGCAGAGCGATCTGAAGCCTTCCACCTCACTTCCTAAGCTCCATCCAAAGCCACAACAAAACTTTGGCACCGGGAGGAGAATATTTTATTTATTTCAATTAGGTTTAATTTCAGAGAAAATAAAATAAACTTCTAAAAAAAAAAAAAATTAATATTTTTGCTCAATTATTAACCAAAAAAAAAAAAGAGAGAAATTTTCCTCTCTGTCCTCCAAGGCTTTCTCCAGCCGCAGTGACCTGCACAGCTCACAGCCCCTCTCTGCTTTTCCCCTTCTCAAACACGTGGAAAAAACCCAAACCTCCTCGTGCTTTTTGTTGATTGTCCATCCCTACCTCCCTCCCCTCCACCCCCTTGAAGATGTGAGGGGGAAACGAAAAAAAAAAAATCGACTTTTGTGTTGCCTTATTGGGGCTTTTAGGCGTTAAAAAGCAAGCGAGGAAGCGGAGTCTTCCTCAGGGGTGGCTACGAATGGGGAGGGGAGGCAGGAGCAGGAAGGAGGAATTTGAGGGGATTCCACGAGGGGATTGTGTCTGATGAGCTAGGGGGAAAAAAGGTTAAATGAGGGGACGGTGACAATTTTGGGAGACCTCTGAGTGGAGACTTTTGTCTTAATCTTCTACAGAGACTGTGTCTTTTTTTTTGGGGTGGGGGGGGGAATCCCTGGTGGTGGAGAGATTCATCCTGCTCCGTGGGATGAGGAGGCCTGGAGCAGAAATTTCTTTGTTTTCCTCCTCCTTTAGACGAAATTTTTTGGGGGGAGTCCTAAGAGATTTGGCTTCCAGGTCTAGCCCCATTTTCCTGGCTGAGCCCAGTCTCGGCAAGGGCAAGGGTGATGTTGGGGTGATGCAGATTAGAGCCTCCAGCCACTCCACTCTGCTCCACTTCAGGATCCCCTCTGACCTTCTCTGCTCCCCTCAGTCTCCTCGAGAGGCTGCCAGACCCGAGTGGGGCCACGGAGACCCCCTCAGGAACGGGGACCCACGAAGGGACTGGCTCAGGTGAGGGTTCCTCGTGTCCTCCAAAATGGGCAGGGAGAAGGGATTCCGTCCCCCACCTCCTCGGGACAGAAGGCTCCTGGGGGGACCCTTTCCCCTCATTCCCTTTTCCCGACTCCAGGAATCTTTAGTGCACTGGGGAGAAGAGAGAGGAGTACCCCAGCGTGGTTTGTTTCTCCTCAGGATCAGCTGAAAGTCCATCAAAAATAAACCAAAACTGAGTTATTTAGAGTGGCTGCGCAGGAAAAACTGGGAGCCAACAGAATGTGTGTGACACATCCATCCCTCTTTCCCTCCACCCCTTCCTTCCTTTCATCCGTCCTTTCTTCCATCTCTTCTTCCCTCCTTTCCTTCATCTCTCCATCCTTCCATCCCTCATTTCCTTCATCCCTCCACCGTCCTTTCCTTCTTCCTTCCACACCTTCTTCCCTCCATCCCTTCTTCCCTCTTCTCCTTCATCTCTCTGCCCTTTATCCCTCCATCCCCCTTCCCTCCATCCACGTATCTCTGCATCCCTCCACCTATCCAGGCGATTACTGCACATCCTATCCCCATTCTCCACTGTAAATACATCTCAGATGCTCCCTCGAACCCTTTTTTCTCCAGCACGTCTTCCCTCCTGTGTTTTTTTTATCACCTTCCATCCCTACCTCTTCATCCCAACCTCAAGATCCAACTCCCAGCGCTGCCTTGGGCGGGATACTGAAGCCCCGGGAGATTTCCCCACGTTCTATTTCCTTCCCAATTCATTCAAAAGCCCAAAAGAAACCCAAAAAACCCACCCCCGCCCTCAAAAAAGCCACTTCGCAAATCATTCTGCGCCCCCCGGGTCCTGCTGCTCTGGAAGCTCCAAGCTCAGGTTGTGTCTTTCCCATTTTCAATCCCAGTTACGTCCCTTAAATCACGCTGGTGACTCGCGTGGGGACATCTGAGCTCCTCAACCCTTCGGGAAGATGTTTAAACCCTTAAAGATCAAGTAGAGGCTTGAAAGGGGTCCGGAATCTGCTCTCGAGGACTCAGTTCTGGGGCTAAATCGCCCCCGAAATAGTCCCGAGGTGAGAATTTGGGGGTGGGAGTGTGAGGGGGGTGGGGGAAATGGGAAATTGAGTGGAAATGGGGAATTAGGTCGATATTCCTGACACGACTGAAGGGAGCAGGAGCTGGGAACTTCAGGAGGTGCGTCGGCGATGGGAAAGAAAGTGGTTGGGTGACTTTGCCAGGGATTGCCTCATCTCCTATCGACTTTACGCCACCTCAGACTAATTTATGCAAATGAATTTGGGAGCTGCAGACCTGAAGCTATTGACGGGAGGGAAGGAAAAAAAAACCAACAACCAAACACAACACAACCCAAACAAAATAAAAAAACCACCTGAATGTTCTGCCTGGGGACCGATTTCAGAGAATCAGAGAACTGTCAGGGTTGGAAGTGACCTCAAGGCTCACCTAGTTCCAACCCTCCTGCCATGGGCAGGGACGCCTTACACCACACAGGTTGCTCACAGCCACCTCCTGCCTGGCCTTGAGCACCTCCAGGGCTGAGGCTTCCACCACCTCCCTGGGCAGCCTGCGCTTGGCTCTCACCACCTTCCTGGGGTAGAACTTCCTCACATCCAATCTGAATCTCTCCACTTTCATTGATTTCTTCTCTCCATCCACCTTCTGCAAACAGCGCCTGGATGGCCGAGTGGGGAAAATGATGGAATTTCGGAGGAATCCTGGTGAGAATCCTCCTTTCGTCTGTGCAGAGAGAAAGTCGCCGTCGAACAAACCCAGAGAGAACCTCTTGGGTGTTCAGAGCAAAAACCGCCCCCAAACGTCGTGGAATAACCCGAATTTCCCACTGCTGCTTTGTCACCTTCCTTAAATTCATTCCTCCCCTTCTTCCTTTCCTCCCCTTGAGAAGAAACAGCACAAAATAACGGGGGGGGGAGATATTTCCCCGATATTTTTGTTTCAACAACGGGCAGGAAATTTCCCCCTTAGTTCTTTGAAGTTCTTCCAGAGCCAGCTCCTTGCAGGCAAAGCCGGGATGTGGAGAGCAAAATTCCAACGGGATCCTTTCTGAATATCCTGGAGGCAGGGGGAGGGTAATTTTTAACACAAATTAGACATCCCCCCACACCCCCCCCGAGCTGCTGGTAGGCACTTATTGGCCTGGATGAAACTTTATGGCTTCGAATTTTACCTCTAAAAATGTTTTGTGTTGTGTTGTTTTGTTGTTCTCCGTTTCAAATCCCAATGAAACATTTCTAGGTTATTCCCCCCCCCCCGCCCCCTAATCTCTGTTTTGAGGCAGTGGCAAACTGCAGTTTTGCTCCTTCTTGCAAAAGGGATTTCCCCCTCCCCGGTCTTTATAATTTTTGCTCATCCAAAGCTGGCAAAAGCTTCGGGAATGTGCCAAGCACCTGGGAAAAGCAGCAGGATTTGGGGTGGGTTTGAGGTTTTCCTGGAAAAAAAAAACCCCAAACAAACCAACAACCCCAAACCCAAACAAAAAAAGGGAGTTTTGGAGAGCTGGGCGATTTGAATGCAAAGTGGTTGAGAAGAAGAAATTAAAGCGAAATGAGAGGAAACCCCCTGGTGTGTGCCATGGGCGCAGAGCTAGGAGACTCATACACTACAAGTCGTTCCCCCCCCCCCCCCCCCCCCCGTTTATTTGCTCCAGGTGGACTGGAGGTAGGAAAACCTAGGGATCAAACTGGTTTTTCCCTTCCTTCCCTTCCCTTCCCTTCCCTTCCCTTCCCTTCCCTTCCCTTCCCTTCCCTTCCCTTCCCTTCCCTTCCCTTCCCTTCCCTTCCCTTCCCTTCCCTTCCCTTCCCTTCCCTTCCCTTCCCTTCCCTTCCTTCCCTTCCTTCCCTTCCCCCTTCCCTTCCCTTCCCTTCCCTTCCTTTCCTTCCTTCCTTCCTTCCCTTCCCTTCCCTTCCTTCCCTTCTTCCCTTCCCTTCCCTTCCCTTCCCCCTTCCCTTCCCTTCCTTCCTTCCCTTCCCTTCCCTTCCCTTCCCTTCCTTCCCTTCCCTTCCCTTCCCTTCCCTCCCCACTTTATGCTCAAGAATCAGACGAAAATGGATGAAAATGGTCAAAAGTGAGCACTCCTCACCCTCATCGCAGTGTCCTGAGAGCTTTTTGCCACCTGGTGCCCTGCGCAGGTGGCTAAAAAAAAAACACCCCCAAACACCCTCAGCCCGTGAATCAATTCAATCAATTGATCAGCGAGAGCATAAAAAAAGCCCCAAACGAACCCCAAAATAACCGTTTTTTTATCGTTTCCCCCCTCTTTCCTTTCCAAAAAAGCTGGGTTTTTATCTTTCCACTTAAAAAGAAGTTACCTGAAGGCCAAAGATTGGAATTGCTGAAGGCAAAAAGCAGCAAAAGAGAAGAAACAGGTTTGAATATACCAAAAAAAAAACCCAAACCCAAGAGAGGCTCCAAGTTGCTCTTTTCTGCCAGGACACAAAATGCACCAAGCCTGAAATCGAAAATCCTCTTTCCCCCCCCCCCCTCTTTTTCCCCCCCCCCCCTTTTGGTTTCAGGAGATATTTCTGGATCGGTTTTGGTTTTGGTTTCCTCTTCGGGAGCTGTAATTCAGGCTCCGACCTCGGCAAGTTCTGCTCCTGATGGAGCAGTCCCTCCCCGCTCGATTTTCTTCCCTCCTTGCTGTGAATTTAGGGTGTGTGGGGTAAACCCGATATTGAACTGCAATCCGATCGATATCAGCCAGAGCCGAGCTTGGAGAGGTTGATCATTTATTTAAGGAAGGAAAATTAACTTTTTTTGGGGTGGGTGTGGGTGTTGGATCTTGATTTCCCCCTTCTCTTCAAACTCTCAGGAATTTCCTTTCACCTCTCCGGGCTGGAGGATGCTTCGAACCCACCCATGGATGATTTTTTGGGGGCAGGGGGTTTGGGGTGTATGGGGGGAGGGGTCGGTAAAGGGAATATTAACCTATTTAGGGCTTTCTTAGAAGCCTAAAAATAAACAAATTGCATTATTCTAACGAGATAATGAAATTAAAAGGCAGGGAAGTTGCCCTGCGCGGGTGGCTGGGCAGCCAGCTCGATCCCACGGGGCCAGGGAGAGATTTCCATGATGGTTTGTGCGCGTCCTGAGCGCTTCCAGCCTCAGCCCACCGCGGGAGGAGGGGAATTGGGGGCGGTGGGAAACTCGTTCTCCCCCCCCCCGCCCCCCGCACTTTTGGGCGGTGGGAAAGGTCGGGCGCAAAAGCAGCGCAGCTCCTTCTTCCCCTCCTGCTCCGCGGAAATAGGGCGGACGCCGATGGGCGTCCCCCCGCGGATTGTGCGCACCCCCTCCCCCCGCGCAGCTTGGATGCCCAAGCTCCTCCTTTTCCCCCTATTTCCCTTCCCCTCCAGACTCCTCCTCCTTTCCCCCCCCCCCATTTCCCCTTTTTGGGCCTCAAGTCCCCCCCCTCCCTTTCCCATTTTTGACCCCAACTCCTTTTTCTCATCCCCCCCCCCTTTCCCTTTCTTTGACCCCAATTCCTTTTTCTCCTTCCCCCCTATTTTCCTTTCTTCCTCTTTTGTTTTGCCTCAACTCCTTTATTTATTTATGCCCCCCCCCCCCTATTTTCCCAGTGTGCAGCACCTGCAGATGTGGACCTTGGACAAACTTGGTGTTCTCCACCACCTGCATGGCCAGAGAAAGGAGATGATGGCAACCTGCATCTGCCCTCTGGAATGATCTCCTGGGTTGCATTTTATGATTCCAGGATATTTTGTCTTCCTTGCCTGTGAACTGAGGAGTTTGGCACAGCACAAGCGGAGCTGAGCCTTCCTCCTTCTCCCTGTGAGGAGAAGGAGGTCTGAAGGCATCAGAACTTGAGGAGAAGGAGGTCTGAAGGCACCAGAACTTGAGGAGAAGGAGGTCTGAAGGCACCAGAACTTGAGGAGGAAGTCTGAAGCCATCAGAACTTGAGGAGAAGGAGGTCTGAAGGCACCAGAACTTGAGGAAGAGGTCTGGAGGTATCAGAACTTGAGGAGATAGAGGTCTGAAGGCATCTGAACTTGAGGAAAAAGAGGTCTGAAGGCATCAGAACCCAGCCAGGACCTCCCTGCACATGCAACAGGGCTTGGCCCGGTTGCCTTCCTGCCGCCTCCAAGGCACCAGACAAGGATTCCATTTCCTTTCCAGCTTGGTTGCTTTGCTGCTTTCCTTTTCCATCATCCACAGCCTTGATGGACTTTTAACTCTCTTTGGATGGGGCCTTCTCGTGCCACATTTTGCTGTTCCTCTGGCTGGAGGGGGATGTTCCAGTGCTAGTGATGCTCCAAATGATGCTAATGAGGCTCCTGTAATTGCTTTTGGATGTGCCTGCAGATGAAGTCTTGGATAAATTATTTCTTGCTGGGAAGATTTCACTTTTTTTCTTTTCTTTGTTCTTTCTTTCTTTCTTTCTTTCTTTCTTTCTTTCTTTCTTTCTTTCTTTCTTTCTTTCTTTCTTTCTTTCTTTCTTTCTTTCTTTCTTTCTTTCTTTCTTTCTTTCTTTCTTTCTTTCTTTCTTTCTTTCTTTCTTTCTTTCTTTCTTTCTTTCTTTTCTTCCTTTTTCTTTCTTTCTTTCTTTCTTTCTTTCCTTCCTTCCTTCCTTCCTTCCTTCCTCCTTCCTTCCTTCCTTCCTTCCTTCCTTCCTTCCTTCCTTCCTTCCTTCCTTCCTTCCTTCCTTCCTTCCTTCCTTCCTTCCTTCCTTTCTCCCCCCCCTTCTTTCTTCTTGCCCAGCTGCCAACAAAAAGCAACCAACCAACCCAAATCCAAACCAACCCACCCTGATTTCCTGGAGCTCAGGGACTTTGAAGGGCTTCTTCAAACACAGCTTTAGGATTCACCACCTCATGGGGTTGGTTTTATTCCCTCTTGGTGGAAAAATGCCACTTTTCCTGGGTTTAAACCAAATTCCTTCATGACCTTGACTGGGCTTATGCTTCAAAATGGATGGCTGGAGATGACCTCATTCCATGAACACAAGGTTGTGGTCAAAGGGTATAGGGTTTGGCCAAAAAAAAAACCAACCTCTAAGAGGTGCCAAGGTTGGAAGCAGCTGAGAGAGGAAAGAAGGGTGGAGGGATGGCTGAAGGGATGAAAGTGCTCCAGGAGGTGTTGGGGAGGTTCAGCCGGATGTGGACGTGGTGGGAGATGGGATCAGCTCTGGCTGTCACAGAATCAGGGAATGGTTTTGGGTGGGGAGGGACTTTTTCAAAGCTCATGCAGTCCAACCCCCTCTGCAGCCAGCAAGGACATCCCCAGCTAGAGCAGGCTGCTCAGAGCCCCAAACAACCTGACCTGCAATGGTGCCAGGGATGGGGCAGCTCCCACCTCTCTGGGCAACCTGAGCCAGGCTCTCCCCACCCTCAGCAGGAAGAATTTCTCCCTTCTCTCCACTCTGAGTCTCCCTCTTTGAGTTTCAAACCACCCCTCACCCCCTTGTCCTGTACCAACAGTCCCCGCTTAAAAGTCTGTCCCCAGCTTTCTCCTGGCCCCTTGAAGTGCTTCAAGCCCACCAGAAGGTCTCCTTGGAGCCTTCTCGTCTCCAGGCTGAACAACCTCAACTCTCCCATCCTGTCCCTGCAGCAGAGACCTTCTGCCCTTCGAGCATTGCTGTGACCTCCTCTGGCCCTGTTCCACCAGGTTCACGTCTCTGCCGAGATGGAGAAACAGACTCATCCCTGACCTCACCCCAGGGCTCTACAACTCCAGGAGAGTTTGCTCCAGTTTCAGACCCTGAGACACCACCCCCAAACTCCTCTCCCTGCCTTTCATTGATGGGAACTGAACAACCACAGCTGCCTCTCTCAAGGCTGAATGAGCCTTTGGTTGGCCAGGCTGAAGAAACCTTCAAACCTTCCCCTGGCCACGTCTGGCTGGGGTTCAAATCTGTTTTCCAGCCAGACAAATGGATTTTTCCCATGACTTGCTGCCTCTGGAAATGTTCCTCTCCCAGACTTTTCTCCCCTCCCCCAAATCTGCATTTTGAGTTGTTTGGTTTTTTTTTCTTTTCTTTTTCTTTTCTTTTCTTTTCTTTTCTTTTCTTTTTTTTTTTTTTTGCTTCCCCTCCTCCTCCTCGTGGCCATTTTTGGTTTGTTTCCATGACCAGAGCAGAACTTTCCGAAGCAGGAGGGAGAAAGAAAAAAAAAGGCAGCAAATGGCCAAGGGATTTCAAAGTCAGGGATGCCACTTCCACAGGCTTGGAAAATCACCAGGGGAACAGCTTCAGAAGGGCCCACAGGAGCTTCCAAAGGGCCCAAGGAGCTTCCAAAGGGCCCAAGCCAAGAGGAAATTCAATCTTTGGCCCCTAAATTGCTGTGATGTAAGGCAGGGAAAGGTCATCTCCTCGCTGCTCTATTTCGGGGCACGAAATTTGGGCAGGATCCTTGAAAAGAGCTCCCTGGGGAGGCTGGGGGGGTGGTGGTAAAGGGGAGAGGTGGCTCCAGGGGCACATTTCTCCTGCTTCCCACTGGGATTTGCCACCAAAGCTGAGTGGGAAGGCTTTGTTACAGCCCAGGTTTAGTTCCCACTTTGGGTTGAGGTTTTATTTTTGCTTTGTCTCCTTTGGTTTGGAGGTTTTAGGGGAGGGGCTGTGGGGACCTTCTGCTTGGGTTTCACCTCCCTTCACGTGGCCAAGGTGCAAGACTCCGTGGTCCAAAGGGGATCTGGGAAGGACCCACTTGGAACCCCGCAGTGGTGGGCAAGAAGGAGGTCACTCCATGCCACCACCTTTTCCAGTCCACCTTTTCCATTCCATTGCTTCTCTCCTGCTGAAGGAAGAACCCTGCCTAGATAAGTCTCAACTCGTAGGGGCTCCTGGTTCCACGAGCTGGGACGAGCAGTGCTGCAGAAAGAAAAGGTAAATTCCCTCCATAATCCCCCACTTAAAGTGGTTTGTGCCTCAGCTCACCCGTGGATCACCTGGCTGAGCTCTAGAGCCAAAAAAGAGAGATTTCTCCTGGCTGTGTTATTAAACCAGGAGCCAACCCTTCTGCACACACAGTCCCACAAGAATGCTTCATTCCCCAACACCCCCCCCCCCCCCCGCCTCCTCCTTGTGCACCCAAAAACCCGACCTGACCTCCCCTTGCACACATCTGCTGCTCTTGTTCTGGCTCCTGGCTAATTCCCCAATTAGTTTCCATCAGCGAGATGCTCAATGAGGAGCAAAGTCAGCCCAGACCCAGCTCTGGCTCCTCCAGCAGCTCCAGCCTGGGATGGTGCTGGGCTGAGGAGCCAAACCAAGGGGAGCTTTCATCAGAGCTCAGGCCAGGCTGAGCTGAGCTGCCTGGCATGGCTGGGAGCTCGAACTGCCAAGAAAAGTCTTCCCTGGGCCAAATGTGTCGGTGGTGTAAGGCAAGCCTGGCTCCTTTGAAGTGTTTGGGGCAGAGCCAATCGACGCCCAGTTGGGTTTGGCCCAAAGCTTCTCTGTGTAGCAACAACCTTTGCAAAAACAAACAGTGGGGAGGGAACCCGCAGGGATTTTTCCCCCCAGGGCATTCAATTCAACAGCATTGAAGGAAGTATTCCCTTTCCTTTTTCCTTTTCCCTTTTCCCTATTTCCTTTTTCCTTTTCCCTGCTTTCCCTCTTTCTCCCTTATTCATTCTCCTTTCTTCTTCCCTCTTCCCTCTTCCTTCTTCCCCCTTCCCCTTCCCCCTTCCCCCTTCCCCCTTCCCCCTTCCCCCTTCCCCCTTCCCCCTTCCCCCTTCCCCCTTCCCCCTTCCCTTCCCTTCCCTTCTCCCTCCAGTTCCTCATTCCTCCAGGATTTCCACACTACTTTCCCAAGGCTTCCCTGGTCCCATCCTATCTCAGTGGGAATTCAGTGCCTGGTCCTTGGTGACCTCATCAGCTATCCATAGCTGAGGTCACTGCCTACCCTCAGTCCCCACTTTGGTTGGGATTTGATGATCCCATGCCAGTGAGGGGATCCCATCCCTTGATGGGATGGAAGATCTCACCCAACCCCTGGGCTTTGCTTGCAGGGCATCATAGAATCACAGAATGGTCAGGGTTGGAAGGCACCCCAAGGCTCATCCAGTTCCAACCCCCTGCCATGGGCAGGGACCCCTCACACCACAGCAGGTTGCTCACAGCCACCTCCAGCCTGGCCTTGAACACCTCCAGGGATGAGGCTTCCACCACCTCCCTGGGCAGCCTGTGCCAGGCTCTCAGCACCCTCCTGGGGAACAACTTCTTCCCCACATCCAATCTGAGTCTCCCCACTTCTAGTTTTGCTCCATCCCCCAAGTCCTATCACGCCCTGACAGCCTCCAAAGTCCCTCCCCAGCTTTCCTGGAGCCCTTCAGACACTGGAAGGCCACAATAAGGTCTCCCTGGAGCCTTCTCTTCTCCAGACTCTTTGTCTCTCTTGAACTGGGGAGCCCAGACCTGGACCCAGGACTTCAGATATGGTCTCACGAGGGCAGAGCAGAGAGTGGGGAGAACCCCTCTCCACTTTGTCTTGGGGTTACAAGCCCCAAGATCTGCCAGGCAGGCCTGACCTGGTGCAGACTGCTACTCCCTGAGTCACTGCACTGGGCTGAGGGGAGTGGACCTTTACTCAGCATTTGCAACCTGGTGATTCACGGCGGCTGGTGGCTGCTCGTACCCACGCGCAGCAAATCCAGCTGGGAACAACCTCTGCCAGGACAAGCCAAGCTGGCATTTCTGTTGGCAAAGGGATTTTCAGTCCAAGCCTCTGTCTGACAAGCTAAAAATAAGCCAGAAGGATGGGGGGACGACACAGGAGAAGACACAGTGAAGGCGTGAAGGCCACCAGTGGCTTTTGGGGTCGGCTGTGTAGGCACCAAGGCGTTTCCATGCATCTAAAAGGGTCAGAACTTCTGTACCCTCAAAGTGCCACCACCCAAGGCAGCTTGATTCTCCCAAGGGGTGCTTGGGACCTGAGTCAGATCCACCATCAGCAGCCACAGAATTGTCAGGGTTGGAAGGGACCTCAAGGCTCAGCCAGCTCCAACCCCCTGCCGTGGGCAGGGACAGCTCACATTAGAGCGGGTTGCTCAGAGCCACCTCCAGCCTGGCCTTAAAAACCTCCATGGATGAGGCTTCCACCTCCTCCCTGGGCAGCATGTTCCAGCGTTGTCCCATCCATGACTTCACCCCTGGGAGCTTGGGTGCACTTTTGTCCCAGCACAAGGAGCGTTCCTCGGCGTCATCGCGACGGATTAGGGTGACTGGAGCCAGCTGAGGAGATGGCAAAGGAGAGCTCAGCCCTTCAGCCTGCCAGCCAGGAATGAGCTGCCTGGCTGGTCACACACAAACCAGTTCTGCAGCACCTGGTGGCACTGGCCCAGCCAAGCTGAGGGTGGCTGGGATTTGGGACACCCTTGGGTTGGTGAGGAAGAGGTGGAAGAGATTTGGGCTGTTGCAGAGCCTCAATGGGAGCTGTGAAGCTGGGGTCTAAGGAACCGCTCTTGGATGACTAAGAGTGGATAGGGAACATCCATCCTCCTCTTGAGGAGGAGGACTTGGGGGTGCTGGTTGATGAGAAACCCACCATGAGCTGACAACAGGAGCTTGTAGCCCAGAAACCACATCCTGGGCTTCAGCCAAAGAACCATGAGCATCAGGTGGAGGTGTGTGGGGGGAATTCTTCCCCTCTGCTCCACTCCACAGGGTCCCTGCCTGCAGTGCTGGGGCCAGCTCTGGAGTCCTTAGCACAAGGACAAAGAACTGTTGGAGAAGATCCAAAGGAGGCCACAACAATGATCTGAGGACCCCTCTGCTGTGAGGCCAGGTTGAGAGAGTTGGGACTGGAGAAGAGAAGGCTCCAGGGAGGCCTTAGAACAGCTTTCCAGGATTTCAAGGGGGCTCCAGGAGAGCTGGAGAGGGACTTATGACAAAGGCATGGAGTGACAGGAGGAGAGGTGATGGCTTCATTGGAAGAAGATGCATTGAGATGAGACATGAGGAAGAGATTGAGGGTGGTGAGGGACTGGAACAGGTTGCCCAGAGATGCTTTGCAGGCTCCAAGCCTGGAAAAGTTCAAAGCCAGGCTGGAAGAGGTCTTGGTCTGGTAGGAGCTGCCCCTGCCTGTGGCAGAGGGGTTTGGAACTAGACAATTTTTAAGGTCCCTTCTCACCCAAACCAGTTTGGGATTCTCTGATCATCAGAAAGCTGTTCTGATGGAGGATCTGTCTCAGCTGCTCATCCAACCCTCGAGGCCCAACATTCTCTGTGAGCAACAGATTTGAAGATCTCCTTGCTGGCAGGAGCCAGGGGCTGTATTTCATCCCCATCCCCAGAGATGCTGCATTAGAAGAATTTATAAGCTCAGAGGATGGTGCTCAGGGATGAGCTAATGGAGGCCAGAGGTTCCTCTTCTGGGAAATGCTTTGGTGGTCTGATAAAAGCTGGAAAATGCACCTGTCTGCTCTGCTTCCATCCATTCATCAATCAAAGGTAGCTGCTCCCCTGGGAGGGGCTGGCAGCTCCTAGCAGACCAACAGGAAGATCAGCGGTGGGCCGCGGTGGGCAGCGGTGGGCATCCTGCAGCTGAAGTGCAAAGAGCTCCAGCTCCATCCTCAGCTCTTCCCACCCCGAGGAAGGAGCAGGGATCAGAGAATCTGGGAGTTGTTTGGGTTGGAAAAGAGTTTTGAGGTCGTGGAGTCCACCCCAGCACTGCCAGGGCAGCACCGCAGCCCTCAGCACCACAGCTCCAGGGCTTTGAAAGCCCTCCTGGGATGGAGGCTCCACCACTGCCCTGGGCAGCCTGGGCCAGGCTTGGACAAGCCTCAAAGAGCAGAAATTGTTCCTCATGGCCAACCTGAACCTGCCCTGGGGCAGCTTGAGGCTATTGCCTCTTGTCCTGTCCCTTGCTCCTTGGCAGAAGAGGCCAACCCCTCCCCTGGCTCCAATCTCCTTTCAGGGAGCTGTGGAGAGCCAGAAAGTCTCCCCTCAGCCTCCCTTGCTCCAGGTTGGACCCCCCTCCAGGTCCCTCAGCTGCTCCTCACCTGTTGAGCTAAGTGTCACCAACTCTAAAGCATGACCTGAAAGATGGATTTTCTGTTCTCCAGCCCTGGGTGAAGTCTCTGCTGGGCTTTGGGCAGCACTGATTGTGTCCCTCTGGCAGGGAGGTTCCAAAGGTTACTTGGCGTGGAGCTTACCCAGACCTCCCTGAGACAGAAATACTGTCCCTCACCTTCACCTGGTTACATCAACGCTGCAGGACTTTAATTACCTTGGAGACCTTTTAGCTCAGGACTGTTCTTCATGTGGCCACCAGGCCTGAAGGACGTGGAGGGGGTGGGATTTGTGGAGTGGGCTGACATGGGGAGCAAGGAGTAACTTCTTTAGGAGAGCAGCCAACACTTAGGGGTGGGTTCAGCAAGAATTCCCAGGGCAAGGAAGCTGGGGAAGGGTCTGGAGAAGAGGGCTGGGGAGGAGCAGCTGAGGGAGGTGAGGGGGGAGGTTAGTCTGAAGAGGAGGAGGCTGAGGGGAGACCTCATTGCTGTCTCCAGCTCGCTGGAAGGAGGCTGGAGTGAGCTGAGGATTGCTCTCTTCTCCCTAGTATGAGGGAATAGGAGGAAAGGAAATGGCCTGAAGTTGTTCCAGGGCAGGTTCAGGTTGGCCAGGAGGGACAATTTCTGTCCTGCAGGAGTGGCCAGGGATTGGCAGAGGCTGCCCAGGGTGGTGGTGGAGTCCCCACACCTGGAGGTGTTCAAGAAACCTGTGGCTTGGGGGCCATGGTGGGTTTGGACTCCACGATCTGGAAGACCCTTTCCAGCCCAGCTGCTTCTGTGATTCTCCCACCTCTGGCCCCAGCTCTGGGATCTCCTGAGGAAGAGGAATGAGCTGGGGGAGAATTTCCTTCTTTAAGCTCAACTCCCAAGAACTAAAAGAAGGCAAAACTCCCCCTCCCCCCACCCCCCTCTCCCCGGTCCCCCCCCTTCCTCCTTGCTCTGCAGGATTGCAGCAGGCTGCAAAATTCCAGTTGGGGATCTTCAAGCTCTGGGTCGTGCTGGATGCAAATTACCTTGATTACAGGTTGGGTAATTACAGTCGCAGTGCTGGCTGATGGTTGGAGGGCTGCTGGGCTGGGGGGGGGTGGGGGTGGGGTGGGTGAGGGGTGTTGAAGGAGGGGGGGGAAAGCCCCTTTTGAAGGCTGTGTGGGTTTGAGTTTTGGTGGTGTTTTGTTTTTTTCTTGGAGGCTTCATCTTAAAACTTTCAACAGGGACCAGGGGTGTGCGTGTGGGGAGGCTGGAGGGGGGGGGGGGGGGCGCGACAGCTCTGCCACTTGGCTCTGCTGGGGCCATAAATCAGGGCTAGGGACTCGTAAATCAATCCCTGGCTGAGGCCTCCAGCCCCTGAGCGCAATGAGGCGATGGTGGAGCTCATGCTTCACGACTCTGGCAAAGGAAAACACTCTCCGAGGCAGAAAGGAGGCTTGAGAGCGTCAAAGGCCTTCATTCAGAGCCGGGGAGACCCAAAAGGGGGTGGTGAGAGGGGCCTTGGAAGCCATGGGGGAGGATGAAGGGGGGGGATGGGAGCCAGGTGGAAGGTGGTCTCTTCTCCCAGGGAACAAGAGGCAGAGCAAGAGGAAATGGCCCTCAGAGTTGCCCCAGGGGAGGTTCAGGTCGGCCAGGAGGAACAATTTCTGCCCCTTGAAGGGGATTGGTTGCTGGAGCACCTTTCCCAGGTGGAGTCTGTTGTGTTTGGTGTGGGGGGGGAAGGCCTGAATCTGGCTTCACCCCATTGGAATCCCTTTGAGGATGGAGTAGACGAAGAGACTTGATCCAAACCCACTTGGTGGTTGGAGTCGATGACCTCCACAGGTCCCTTCCACCCCCTAACCATTCTGTGTCCCCCTGATTCTCCACTTCTCTGCTCCACTCTCAACCTCTGAGCCCCCTGGAGCCCCACTCCAAGCCCCATGTGTGTTTGTCACTGTCCCACAGCACCAGGAGCCGTTGGCTGCTCGAGGTTTGGTGGCTGGTAAAGAACTGGCTGATGGCCAAGCCCAAGGCGTGGTGGGGATGGAATTAATTGGAGGAGAGGAGGTTGAGGGGCAACCTTCTGGCTCTTTACAGCCCCCTGAAAGGAGGCTGGAGGCAGGTAGGTAGGGGTTGGTCTCTTCTCTCAAGGAACAAGCAATGGGACAAGAGGAAATGGCCTCAAGCTGCCCCAGGGGAGGTTTAGGTTGGCCACGAGGGGCAATTTCTGTCCTGCAAGAGTGGTCAGGGACTGGCACAGGCTGCCCAGGGAGGTGGTGGAGTCCTCATCCCTGGAGGTGCTCCAGAAACCTGTGGCCATGGCACTTGGGGCCCCGGTTTGATGGCCATGGTGGGGTTGGCTTGATGGTTGGCCTGGATGATCTTGGAAGCCTTTTCCAGCCCAAACCATTTGATGCTTCTCTGCTGTTGTTCGATGGCAGCATGGAGCGCAGCAGTGATGGAGGCACTTGGGTGGTGGTGTGTGTGTGTGTTTGGGCGGGTTTGTGTGGCTGTGACCCAGCTAGAAGAGCATTAACTACTCCATGCCTGAGCTGCTCAGCTTGGGCTTTGCCAGCAGGAGCTGCTGAGTTGTCTCTGCCGAGCATTTCCAAGCAGTGCATGAAACGCTCGGCGTCCTGCTGGGGCTCCTCCATGCTCAGCACGGTTGGCATCTCCAGGAGCAGGCAGCATTACTCTTATTGAAAAGGAATTTATGGAGCCCCAGCACTTGACATTTATGTTGGGAAGCTGGCATAAATCTGCTGTGCCCAGTCAGGGGTGGGGGTGCTGGAGGTTCTGCCTGGTTGGGTCACCTCAAAGGGGACGCTGCTGCCACAAAAAGCTTTGGGTGGAAGCCAAGGGGATAAGGAGCAGCTCCAGGAGGCTTTTCTTAAGGGGAAGAAGGGAATATTTGGGGCAAAGAGGGTTCTAGAAGCAGGTGGCTCCTTCTCCTGCTCCCCCTCAGCTGGTAATTTGCTGGTGGATGACCGTGGGCTGGCTGTAAATTGGCTGCTGGATGAAGCTGGAGGGGGCATGGGTGACATGGTGGTCCCCAGAGCCTCGGTGGCTGCAGGTGAGGCTTGGCTCCCTTGGGCTTGGCTGCACAAGACTGGAGCAAGCCCCTGGGTGTGAGCAGGGCCACAGGGGTGCCCAAGCCACCAGCTGTGGCCTGTCCCTGTGTCCCCAGGTCTGCTGTGTGCCAGCCGCTCCATGAGCTCATGGCTCGGGGAGCTCTGACTCAGTGAGGAGAAACCAGGGGCAAAAGTGTCGAGGGAGAGGGAAAAACAACCCAAACCCAGAGGAGCCAAGGAGCCTGAGAACCTGGTGTCTAATTTGACATCATCCTGGCCCCTTCCACCCCAGCCTCTGCCCTGGCTGATTTACTCCAGGTGGATCCTGCTCTGGCAGGAGGGGTTTGGACTTGATGACCTTCAGAAGGTCCCTTCCAGCCTCTAACTTTCTGAATCTGCAGTTCTGTGCTGTGCTGCATGATGATGTCCCCCAGCCCTGATGGGAATGTGGGCCCCTGTCGTGCTCTGCCTCAGTTTCCCCAGCTCTAAACCAGCACAGCCCTAGCTTGGTGGTCTCAGGGAGGTGGTTTCACCTCATTGAGGGGCCTCAGGGAGCTGTGAAGTGGCCCTCAGACAGGCTTTGCTATGGGTTATTTGGAGGCAAGAGGGGAGAAGACCCCAAAGAGCCCAAGAAGGGATGCCCCCATTGAACCCCACTTCCCATCACCTGGCTTTTGCCCAGCATCCAGAGGGTATCTCAGCCACCTCAGGATGGGGTGAACCACCCACCAGCGGCATCTCTTTCACCTGGGGGACTCCAAAGGTTGCTGAGGGCAGCTGGATGAGGCTGAGGTCCTGGGGTGTGAGAGTATGGGTCACAGCATGGGAACTCTGATAGATGAGGGCTGGAGGGTGGGCACTGGCTGTGCCAAGTGATGGCTGAGGGTGGGGTGAGGGCAGGGCCAGACCCCTTGGCCCTCTGCGTCACTGGTGAGGGACCAGTTCCAGCAGCTCATGGGGCAGGGCCAAGCTGCAGAGAGGTCCTGGCACAAAGCTCTCCCAGAATGGAGGCAGGCAAAAGGTCCCTGGCATGGAGGGTGGTGACCTACTTGCTGTGGGCTTGAAGTTGGTGCCAAGAAGGAAATGACCACCTTGGGCTGAAGCTGCTCCACTCCAGCAGCCCATAAACCACCCTGGCTCCTCCCCCAGCACATGCCAGTGACCTGCTTCTGCTTGCCACTGCCTCCAACCCATCATGGTGGCACCAGGAACTTGGAGGAACCTTTATGCCTGAAGAGGAGGCAGGAAGGGTCTCCTCCAACCTCCCCTGCTCCTCAGTGAGGGACTTGATAGAGTCACAGAATTCCCTTTGGTAGGAAAAGGTCTCTAAGGTCATGGAGTCCAACCAGCAACCCAACACCACCACCACCGGATCAGAGGATGTTAGGGGTCGGAAGGGACCTCTGGAGATCTTCCAGAGGGAAGATCTGGAAGGGGGTTGGACTCAATGACCTTAGAGGTTGGGGCTCAATGGTCTCAGAGGTTGGGGCTCAATAATCTTAGAGGTTGGGGCTCAATGGTCTCAGAGGTTGGGGCTCAATGAACTTCGAGGTTGGACTCAATGACCTTAGAGGTTGGGGCTCAATGGTCTCAGAGATTGGGGCTCAATGGTCTTAGGGGTTGGACTCAATGACCTTAGGGGTTGGGGCTCAATGGTCTCAGAGGTTGGGGCTCAATGGTCTTAGGGGTTGGACTCAATAACCTTAGAGGTTGGAGCTCAGTGATCTCAGAGGTTGGAGCTCAATGACCTTTGAGGTTGGACTCAATGACCTTAGAGGTTGGGGCTCAGTGGTCTCAGAGGTTAGGGCTCAATGATCTTAGGGGTTAGACTCAACCTTAGAGGTTGGGGGTCAATGAACGTTGAGGTTGGACTCAATGAGCTTAGAGGTTGGGGCTCAATGGTCTCAGATGTTGGGGCTCAATGGTCTTAGGGGTTGGACTCAATAACCTTAGAGGTTGGGGCTCAATGGTCTTAGGGGTTGGATTCAATGACCTTAGGGGTTGGGGCTCAATGGTCTCAGAGATTGGGGCTCATTGGTCTCAGAGATTGGGGCTCAATGGTCTTAGGGGTTGGATTCAATGACCTTAGGGGTTGGGGCTCAATGGTCTCAGAGACTGGGGCTCAATGGTCTCAGAGATTGGGGCTCAATGGTCTTAGGGGTTGGACTCAATGATCTTAGGGGTTGGACTCAATGGTCTCAGAGGTTGGGACTCAATGGTCTCAGAGGTTGGGGCTCAATGAACTTTGAGGTTGGACTCAATGATCTTAAGGGGTGGGGCTCAATGACCCTGGAGGGTTTTTTCCAACCCAAACAATTCCATGATTCTCTGGTTCTTTAGGACACAAACCAAAGTGTAGAAGGACAGTGGTGGGAAAAGTGGGCTCAGCTCTCTTGGCTCTGCAGAAATGGTTTTGATTCCCTTCTTCCTATTTCTCCTCCTTTCTGTCTTTTATTTTTTTCATTTGGTTGTGGTTTGTTGTTGGTTTTTTTTTTCCCCTCTTCTTCTCTTTCCCTGGGTCCAGTTCTGGATGGGCTGCACCTCGCTGCCATAAATCAGCATCAAAGGCTGCCTGGCGTGGCTGGCAGGACTCCTGTACTTACAAGACTCTGGGTGTTTGATGCTCATAAAACCAGATTAACCCAGAGGTCGTAATCAGCCTCCGAGCCTCCCGCTGCCAACCGCCGCCTCGCAAAGCCTGCAGGAACCAAGGCTGACCCCCCCCCCCCTTCCTTCCTTCCTTCCCTTCCCCAGGCAACACCCCACAGCCCTTCTCTGCAAGGACCCACTGAGCTCCCCACCTCCCTCCCCCCCCCCCCAGCTCCAGCTGCTTCCCCTTGATGTGTCCCCCCCAAGCCACCTCCCCCACCCCACGCTGGGGTTGGGGAGCATTAATCACGCTCCGGCTTTCCCTACCCGTAGCGATTATCCCAGCGCCTTAATGACACCTTGGACCCAAGGTATCAATTAGACATGTCAGGAGAAGAACTGCCTTGAGCTGAAACCTCCCTCCCCTGGCCTGAAATTGTGCCAGGGAGCTTTAGGCTGGAGAAGGGGAAGAATTCAGTTTTGTTTTGTGCCTTTTTTCCCCCGCTGCGAGAGCGGTCAGGGATCGGAAGAGGCTGCCCAGGGAGGTGCTGGAGTCCTCATCCATGGAGGGGTTCCAGGAACCTATGGATAAGGCACTTGGGGACGTGGTTTAGTGGCCATGGTGGGGTTGGGTTGATGGTTAGACTCAGTTGGTGGTTGGTGAGACGCTGGCAGAGGTTGCCCAGGGAGGTGGTGGATGCCTCTTCCTGGAGGTGTTCAAAGCCTGGATAGGGCCTTGAGCAACCTGGGCTAGTGGAAAGTTGAAGATCATCTAACTTCAACCCCACCCCCCTACCCCCCGCCATGGGGGTGGAAGAGACCTCTGGAGCTCACCCAGTCCAAGCCTTCTGCTAGTGCAGCTTTGCCTAGGTCAGATTCCACAGGAACCTCTCCAGGTGGCTTTGGAGTCTCTCCAGGGAAGGAGACTCCACGACCTCTCTGGGCAGCCTGCTCCAGAGCTCAGCACCCTCAAAGGGATGGAGAAAAACCTTCCCTCATGAAATGTTTTGTGTTGGAAGGGACCTTTAAGCTCACCTAGTCCAACAGTCATGAGTTGGAAGGGATCTCAAGTGGTTCTTAGCCCACCACCTCCCTGGGCATTCTGTGCCAATGTCTCACCACCCTCATGGAGAACTTCTCCCTCACATCCAATCTGAATCTACTAATTTCTAGTTCTGCTCCGTCCCCCCCAGTCCTATCCCTCCCTGCCACCCTCAAAAGTCCCTCCCCAGCCTTCTTGTAGCCCCCTTCAGACACTGGAAGGCCACAGGAAGGTCTCCTGGGAGCCTTCTCCTCTCCAGCCTGCACAACCTCAACTCCCTCAGTCTGTCCTCACAGCAGAGCAGCTCCAGCCCTCTGCTCCTCCTCGTGGCCCTGCTCTGGACGCCTTCCAGCACTTCCAGATCCTTCCTGGAACAGAAGCTCCAGAGCTGGACACAGTGCTCCAGGTGTGGTCTCAGCAGAGCAGAGCAGAGGGGGAGAACCCCCTCCCTGGCCCTGCTGGCCACATCTTCTGCTGCTGCAGCCCAGTCGCCCAAGGTGCACAGGCTCCAGGAGCTCTCTGTCTCCAGACAAAGGCCAAACTTCTCCATAGCCTTCCCCTGACACCAGGTGGTCAAGTCAAGGATTTCTGCTGCAGGAGACCAAACCATGGCAAGAAACCACCCTGGGAGTGGAAGAGGCTCAGGGCTTGGGCGGCAGCTGGGCTGCTTGCCGTGGTCAGTGACTCAACGTGGTTGTGGGCTCTGGTTTTTCACATTCCACCCCAGGGCTCAGCACCCTTTCCTCCCGAGAAGAAGGAAGAAAAAAGCCCTCTGAGAAGACAAGAGAAGCCTCCAAGCTGTCATCAACATGTGGGCAAGGCAAGGAGCTCTTTGTGGTGACAGAGAGCCTGTCTCCAGCTGCTGGCCTGCCAAAAAATGTCTCTCCGGAGTGCTGGCAGTGACAGCTTTTGGGAGCTGCCTGCCTCCTGCTCCTCTGGGGCTAGGAAGGTTCTAAAGCCAAGGATCTGTCAAAGCCTGAGGGCCATAAACTTGTGGTTTGACCACCCAAGGTCTTTCTCCTTGGCTTCTGCCTTTGCTGTTGTCGGGTTGGGTGTTTGCTTCCTTCTCTGCTTTCGAAGGGTCTGTAAGGAGGAGGAGGTGAACCTCAGGCGCCCTGCCCATGGCTCCCTGCACCTCCTGGACCTGAAGCTGCACCATTTTGGGGCCAGGAACAACGCAGGAGTCAGGAAGCTTTGCCATGAAGCCACAGGCTTGGGATGCAGGACACCTCAGCTCCTCTCCACCACATTGTTGCCCAACTTCTGCCCATAATTTGTCTGTTTCTGGGCCCTGGGTGGGGGGGTCAGGTCAGAGTATTTCTTCAGGTGGAGTTTGTCTGCGCTCCTAAACGAGGAGGATGAGGACATGGGGAAGTCATTTCATGTGGTGTAGGCTGTACAGCACCAGGTGAGCTGGAGATTGGCTCATTCCCAAGAGGTCTTCAAACCCAAAGTGCCTGCAGCACCTCAGCTTCTCTGGAGAGGGGAAGGACAAATGGGTTTGGTTAACAGATCTCCAAGACCTTCCTTTGGTATCCCAGCTCCAGGCCACCTCAGATGAGATGTTTCTCCTAGAGAGGTTGGGCTCAGGTTTTGATCAGTATTTGAGGTAGCTCTGGACTTTTAGATCCACAGAGCTGTTTCACTGGCAAAGACCTCTCAGGTCATGGAGTCCAAGCAGCAACCCAAACCCCACCATGGCCACCAAACCATGTCCCAGAGTGCCATGTCTAGGCGGGTTTTGAACACCTCCAGGGATGGAGACTCCACCACTGCCCTGGGCAGCCTGGGTCAGGCCTGGACAGCCCTCAAGGGGCAGAAATTGTTCCTCATGGCCAACCTGAACCTGCCCTGGGGCACCTTGAGTTTATTTCCTCTTGCTCTGTCCCTCGTTCCTTGGCAGAAGAGCCCAACCCCCACCTGGCCCCAACCTCCTCTCAGGGAGCCAGAAAGTCTCTCCTCAGCTTCCTCTTCCCTCAGCTGCTCCTCCCCAGCCCTCTTCTCCAGCCCCTTCCCCATCTTTATTGCCCTTCTCTGGCCCTGCTCCAGCCTTCAGTGTCCTTCTGGGAGTGAGGAGCCCAAAGGTGATCCCAGGCTTCCAGCTGTGACCTCCCCAGTGCCCAGCCCAGTGGGGCAATCCCTACCATACTCCTGCTGCCCACACCACTGCTTCTCCAGGCCAGGCTGCTGGTGACCTGCTGGCCAGAAGGATTCATTTCCCTTTAGCTGCTCAGCAAACTCTGGGATGCAGCAGCAGCAGCAGCAGCAGCAGCAGCTCTGGCTGCTCCTTTTGGCTTCCTCCTCTCTGGGAGCCCTTGCAGAGCTTGCACAACCTGGGCTGTGCTTTAAGGAAGCTTCTGCCCATTTCAGCAGTTTTTCCTGGTTTCCCTTCCAGCTGAGGTCTTGCTGAGGTGTTGAGGAGCAGGTGGGACCTGTCTGGCCGAGGGCTGAGCTATCAAAGCCTCCCCGTTAGGAGCACAGGAGAGGTCGAGGCACCTGCAGAGGCTGAGTCACCAGAGATGGGCACCCGAGATAGGGCTGCTGGGGGTGTCCTCTGTCTGTCCCTGCTGCTGGGACGGAGGTGCCACCTAGGATCAGGTGGCATCTTGTGCTGGCTGGGGGTGGTGGTGGTGTCACTTTGCCCCCAACACTTGGGCATCCCCTTGGGAAGCTGAAATCTGCATGGCTTGGGTGTGGGGGCAGCGAGGAACAGGATCTGGCTGCAAATTTTAACAGATTTCCTTCCCCTTGCCCTTCCCCTTTTCTTCTTCCCCTTCCCCCTCCCTTCTCCTTTCCCCCTCCCTTCCCCTTTCCCCCTCCCTTCCCCTTATCCCCCCTCCCTTCCCCTTATCCCCCCTCCCTTCCCCTTATCCCCCTCCCTTCCCCTTATCCCCCTCCCTTCCCCTTTTCCCCTTCCCTTCCCCTTTCCTCCCTCCCTCCCCCTTTCCTCCCTCCCTCCCCCTTTCCTCCCTCCTTTCCGCTTTTCTCCCCTCCCTTCCCCTTTTCCCCCTCCCTTCCCCTTTTCCCTCCTCCCTTCCCCTTTTCCCTCCTCCCTTCCCTTTTCCTCCCACCCTCCCCCTTTCCCCCCTCCCTTCCACTTTTCCCCCTCCCTTCCCCTTTTCCCCCTCCCTTCCCCTTTTCCCCCTCCCTTCCCTTTTCCCCCCTCCCTTCCCCTTTTCCCCCCTCCCTTCCCTTTTCCTCCCACCCTCCCCCTTTCCCCCTCCCTTCCCCTTTTCCCCACTCCCTTCCCCTTTTCCCCCCTCCCTTCCCCTTTTTCCCCCTCCCTTCCCATTTCCCCCTCCCTTCCCATTTCCCCCCTCCCTTCCCCTTTTCCCCCTCCCTTCCCCTTTTCCCCCTCCCTTCCCCTTTTCCCCCTCCCTTCCCCTTTTCCCTCCTCCCTTCCCCTTTTCCCCCTCCCTTCCCCTTTCCCCCTCTCTTCCCCTTTTCCCCCTCTCTTCCCCTTTTCCCCCTCCCTTCCCCTTTTCCCCCCTCCCTTCCCCTTTTCCCCCTCCCTTCCCCTTTCCCCCCTCCCTTCCCCTTTTCCCCCTCCCTCCCCCTTTTCCCCCTCCCTTCCGCTTTTCCCCCTCCCTTCCCCTTTCCCCCTCCCTTCCCCTTTCCCCCTCCCTTCCCCTTTTTCCCTTCCCTTTTCCTCTTCTCTTTTCCCCTTTCCCCCCCCCCCCCCCCCCCAGGCTTGGTCCAATTCCAGGACATTTTGGAGCTGGCAGGAGGTGGGGCAGGGAAGGGACCCGCTCTGGAGCTGAGCTGGGCTCTGGAGGCTCCATGGCCCACCCGAGGGGAGGTGGTGACGCAGAGGGCTGGGGAAGGTGCTGAGCCCAGCGGCTCCAATCCCGTGGGGAACGTTAGGGTGACTCAGAGAGCCGCTGGGATCGCAGCCAGGCTGAGCTCGTCCCTGCACGTGAGAGTGGGCACGGGAGGGCAGGCAGCAAGGGGCAGAGCCAGGGCAAGAAGCTCCTCAGCAACCACTGGTGCTGCTCACCATGGCCTTGGTGGCGTGGGAGGAGGGGAGGAAGAGGATGGTTGGGACCCTCCATCCATTGCCATCCTCCTTCTCCGAGCGTAGAGTCCAGCTCAGGGACTAGAAGTGGGGTGGGAGTGGATCATGCATGGGTTGAGTCAGAGTTCTCCCATGGCACTGCCCAGGGGCCAGCCCATCCTGCCCTGAATGGCTCAAGTTGTGGCTGATCTGCCCAAGAGCTGCTCTGGGAGATGGCTCAGATGCCCTGAGGCAACTGAAACAACTCCAGACAGCTACACGTGGGCAACCCACTCAAGCCCTTGATCATCTAACCTTAGAAGACCACAGTGGAGATGTGAGCTGCTCTTGGCAGGCGTCCTGTATCACCCTGTGGTCCCCAACCATCTCAGTGCCAAGGTGGTGGTGAGGTGCAGAATGGCAGATTCCTCATGGGATCCAAACAAGCTGGTGCATGGAGCAGGTTCCCCAGTCCATCTCTTCAAGCCTCAGTGCCACCAGCTGCCACCTCAGCCCCTGCATCTGCTGGCCTGGAAGGGAACCCAAAGTGCTGTTTGAGCTGCACCTCCCTCAGCGCCTCGAGGAGCAAATCAAAGCATCACAACATGGCAAGGAGGAGGAAGAACCCAACCAAGGGACCATAAGACCTCACCTATGGGTGTCTGAGGGCAGCTTTCAAAAGCAAAGTGAGGCTCAGGCCTGCAGTGATGGGAGAGGCCACACTGGGGTCCCTCTGTTCACCATGTGAAGGTTTCCCGACATGGGGCTTGAGTGGTGAGCTGGGCTGGGAGGAAGATCTGGAAGAACCAAGAGGCTCTTGGCAAATCTTTCCTCTCACCTAAGCCCTCATCTCATCTACCAAGAGCCACGAAGGACTTTTGACTCAACAGAGGCTGCTACCTCCCAGGCTGGTTTGGATCTCTCAGGTGGACCCTGCAAGGCTCCAGAAGAAGCCTGGAACAATTCACACCACGAGCCCGAAGCACCTCCTGGCCTCCAGAGCAGGGCCCAGAGGTTGCCTTCTGCCTTTGAGCTCTTTCAGGGTAGCTGTAGGGTTAAGAGGTGCCCTGGAGAGGTAGAGGATGGCTCGGAGAAGGCCACCCTTGGCACCAACAGAGCCCAGCCTTGCTTGCCTTCCCCCTGCAGCTCTCACCGTGCAGAGACCTGCAGCGAAAGAGGTCACGAGTTGAGAGGAGACGTCTTGGCGGTTGGGTTGGCCAAGAAGGCAGGGAGGAGGCAACCAACGGGCTGGGCTTGTTCTAGGCAAGGAGACAACCAGGCAAAAGAGTCATGAGATCTTGGCTATGGAGGGGCCTGTTCCTTGGAGAGAAAAATTACTGGCAAGTGGCTGAAGCTGGGAGTGCTTCTCCTCACCAGCCCTTCCCTCGCTGAGAGCAATCCAAGGCAATTATTGGAGCTGCTTCTGAAAGGGAAGGGAAAAAAAAAAGGGGGGGAGGAGGGAGGAGGGAGGGGGAAAGGAGAAAAAAAAATCTAACCTCCCCCCAAACACCAACAAAACCAACAAAAAAAACCAACCCACAAAACCCCCAACAAAACCAAACCCTAACCAACCTCCCCCCAACAACCAAAAACCAAACAACCCCCCAAAAAAAAAACCCACCCTCCAAGCCCCAAAGGGAACAACCTGGAGAGCTGGAAGCTGCTGCCTGGCTGTGGGCTTTCAACAAGGCTCCTTGGCACATCTGTTTGCCTAACCCAATGCATCACCCAGGCTCCCAAAGCTATAATCAGGCAATTTGAGGGTGTGGAGCTGGGCACTAAATAAGTACAGAGATAAGTGCAGGCATTGTTCACACGCCAAGAGTCAAAGGAGTGCAGACAGAGAGAGCTGCCTTGGCCCAAACCATGAAATCATGGAGAGCCTGCAGGGCTTTAGGGCTGGTGGCCACCATCCTGAGCTCTGCTGTCTCAAACCCTCCAGGGGAAGGGGGGGGGACAAACAGCACCACCAGAAAGAGAGCCCAAAGCACGTAAGGGATGAGCACGACTCAAACAAGCACACTGAAAAATGGGAGAATCATAATAAAATGAGTCCAAAAGGAGGAGAGAGGTGGGGGAGGGGGGGGAAGAAAAGGAGCTTGGCTTCTGCTTGGTGTCAAAAACACCACCCCCACCCCCCCCTCCAAAACCACCCTAAAAACCAAGCCCTAGCCCCTTGGTGTGAGCAGTGGTGGCGTCATGGTGGGAAGGTGGTGCCTGTCACAAATAAATCAGCCCTTGCCTTTTAGCTGGGCTGATAATTATATGGTGTCTTAAGTAGCTGTACGAGCTGTCAGGGGAAATAGATGGTGAGTAAAGAAACTTGGAGCTTGCTAGCAGGGAAATGGGAAGGTGTCTCAGCTCAGCTCTGCTACAAAGGGAACCTTGTCTGGATTTATTTGGTGGTGGTGGTGGTGGAGGTGGGGGGGATGATGAAAGGTTGGATTCATGTCCCTTCTTGTCCGTCAGGAGGTGGTTTTCATGGGCTTGTATAAACCCTAATGGGTTGAGGTTTGCTTGGTTGGGGGTTTGGGGTTGTCTGGTTTGGTTTGGTTTTTGGTTTGGTTTTTGGTTTGGTTTGGTTTGGTTTGGTTTGGTTTGGTTTAAAAAGGAAAAGGTAAAAGGGAAAGTTAGCTAATGGAAGGCTTGGGAACAAAGAAGGTCCAAGAGGAAAGCAGAGGTTGGATCTTGGGTAGTCTGGTGGAGGAGGTGACCCTGCTGAGCAGGGTGGTGAGGTGGTGGCACCCCAAGGGTTGCTGCTTGGCAAATGCAAGCTCAGAATCAGAGAATTGTCAGGGTTGGAAGGGACCTCAAGGCTCAACCAGTTCCAACTCCCTGCCATGGGCAGGGCCACCTCACACCAGAGCAGGTTGCTCAGAGCCACATCCATCCTCCTCCAGGGAGGAGGCTTCCACCACCTCCCTAAGGGCAGGTGGGGGCTGGAGTAATGCTAAGTCCTGCAGGACCTTCAGATGTCAGCTGGGCTTTAGGGAAGCCCCAGACCATGGATGCTTGTCCATCACTCACCCTTCCACAGAGCCCAGCTTGCAAAATGCCACCAGCAAGGATGGACCCTGGCACTGGGAACAGCCCCAGCCTGGCTGCATGGCCAGCTCAGGCCATGCTGGGTGGCTCTGGCAGGATTTGGCCCTGTTGAGCTGGGACTCCTGCTTTTCAGTGGGCTTCGCTGAGGGCACCCAGCACTGTGGTCTCTGAGCACCCAGAAGCCAGGCTGAGTGTGTTGCACCCACAACCATCACAGTGCTAAGAGAAGTTGTGGGGACACCAAAAGCAGGTTGAGTTTGCTCCATCCAAACAAAAGCAGGAACATCCATCCATTTTCCAAACTCCATTCTGCTCCTCCTGCAATCCCTTCCCTTCCCTTCCCTTCCCTTCCCTTCCCTTCCCTTCCCTTCCCTTCCCTTCCCTTCCCTTCCCTTCCCTTCCCTTCCCTTCCCTTCCCTTCCCTTCCCTTCCCTTCCCTTCCCTTCCCTTCCCTTCCCTTCCCTTCCCTTCCCTTCCCTTCCCTTCCCTTCCCTTCCCTTCCCTTCCCTTCCCTTCCCTTCCCTTCCCTTCCCTTCCCTTCCCTTTTGGGTGACTCCAAGCCCTGCCCTGCCCAGGTTGGTGTTTGGACTCAGATGTTGGGGTTCTAGGTCTGGCTGCCTCCACAAACCTCTCACCACACCACCAAACCCCCTGTGGGGGACAGGGTTATGATAGCCCTGAGGTGCCCAAGACCACATCTACCCCAGCACCTTCAGAAGAAAGTGTTGGTACCACCACCTTGGCATCACAGGCAGGGAAACTGAGGCCCAGATGGGGCTGCCCAAGACCAGTCACCACCAGGTCCAGCCTCACCCCTTGGATCTGCAGAGTTCCAGGTCCCTTTCCTCTCCTCTGCAGCCCATGGCCAGGAGCTTCTCACAGGCTGATGCTGGGTGAGGGCTCCTGGGTTACTCAGCAGAGCCAGGGCTCAGTGCTGGGATGGAAGCTGCAAGCTGCTGCATGCCGGCGCTGGGATAATCCCCTCTGGGGTGGCTGCAGCCAGGCAGGGCGGATCCAGACTCAGGGGATCCCAAAGCTGGGGGAGCTGAGAATGTTTCCTTCTGCTGCCCCAGTACGAGGGGTTTGGGGGTTAGCAGAGATGGGGGCATGGGATCCCTATCCCTACCCCTACCTCTATCCCTATCTCTACCCCTATCCCTACCCCTACCTCTATCCCTATCTCTACCCCTATCCCTACCCCTATCCCTACCTCTATCCCTACCCCTATCCCTCCCTCTATCCCTATCCCTCCTCTATCCCTATCCCTATCCCTCCCTCTATCCCTATCCCTCCCTCTCCCTACCCCTATCCCCCTCTATCCCTCCCCCTATCCCTCCCCCATCCCTCCCCTTCCCTCTCCCTCTATCCCTACCCTAATCCCTATCCCTACCCCTATCCCTACCTCTATTACCCCTATCCCTCCCCCATCCCTCCCCTATCCCTCCCTCTATCCCTACCCCTACCCCTATCCCTACCTCTATTACCCCTATCCCTCCCCCATCCCTCCCCCTATCCCTCCCTCTATCCCTACCCCTATCCCTACCCTTCCCTCTCTCTCTATCCCTATCCCTATCCCTACCTCTATTACCCCTATCCCTACCTCTATTACCCCTACCCCTCCCTCTATCCCTATCCCTATCCCCATCCCTACCCCTACCCCTACCCTTATCCCTATCCCTGTCCCAGGAGCTCTTTGGAAGGAGTCACTCAGAGGAGGGGGCAGATGAAGCAGGGAGTTCTCATCTCTCCTTACAGCATTGCCCTGCGGGGCCAGATTCTGCTCCAGGGGCTGCCTCCTAGCCCCTCCTTTCCCATGGGCACCTCACCACCCAAGGGCCCCCATCCTGCCCTATGCAGCATCCCTGCTCCCCTCCCCACCTTTTGCCCAGCTGCCCCTCAGCCAATCCCCCTCTGCCATCTCCATTCCTGGCCAATGCCCTGCTGCCACCTAACTCTGCTTCTAGCCAATCCCGTGCTGCCAGCTG
Organism: Picus viridis; assembly: GCA_033816785.1. Lineage (NCBI taxonomy): Eukaryota > Metazoa > Chordata > Aves > Piciformes > Picidae > Picus > Picus viridis. The sequence continues at coordinate 126,365 of CM066605.1, read as the reverse complement.
GCTCTGCCTCCAGCCAATCCTGTGCTACCAGCCATTTTCCCAGCCAATCCCATGCTGCCCACTCCACCCAGGGCCATATAAACTCTCCATAGCCCCTGCCCCAGAGGGGTCTCTTCAAACCCCTTTTTTTGGGGGGGGGGGGGGGAAGTAAAAATGGGGGGACGGACGGACGGACGGACACACACACATGACTTGCTGAATGAGCACCCAAACCTGTCCCTTGTGGGGGACCCTGCACCCCACAAGACCCCTGACCCCCACTCCCTTCCTCCTTACCTCTTTGGGCTTGGTGCTAATTGAATTCTAGAGCCAGTATGGGGCGTGGGGGTGTGTGTGTCTCTGGTTAACCCCTCCCTGCCCAGTGTCAGCGCTGCCAACATTCCTCATGGAGCCCCAATTAAATCCAAGGTCATTTGTGGGCCGAGCTCCTTGGGAGCCAGGAGCATCCCATTTTTTCTCTTTTATGTTCCCTCTCCTTCCACCTCCCCCCCCAGCCTCCCCCTCCTCTTCCTCTCCTTTCTCCTCCACTCATCCCCTGCTCCTTCCCCTCTTTATTTATTGGGGCTTTTATTGCAGGGGATATTTGCATGGCAACTGGTTCCTGCTGCTCCTTCCCCACTCCCAAGCCCTCATCCAGAGGGTTGTGACATTAGAGTCTCCATGGCAACGCTTTGAGATGCCACAGAGGACCCCACAGCCTTCAGGTGGGGAAGTCAGGCAGATGGAGCTGGTGAGAGACAAAAGAGAAGAGGAAAGGAACCTCCCCCCCCACAGCCCCTCCACAGCCTGGGTTTGGGTGGCTGTGGTGGTCCAGGGCTGTGCCCCAAGGCTGGGGTTTGATACTGGAGGTGCTAGGGTGCTGGGTTTGGGGGTTCACTGTTGAGCTAAGGGAGGGCAGACCTGAAGGTGCCCAAAAAGCTGGGGAGTGGAAGGGCTGGAGGGTGGTGGGAAGGGGGCAAAAGGTTTGAGGCGAGGAGAAGGTCTCAGGGGTGAAGGGACCTCTGGATCTCCAGTTCATGGAACCAGAGAATCATGGAATCAAGGAATCATGGAATCAAAGAATCATAGACTCAAAGAATCATAGAATCAAAAGATCAGAGAGCTAGAGAGTCAGAGAATTAAAACCTCATCAAATCTTGGAATCAGAGGATAGCAGCACAACAAAACCAGGGAATCAGAGAGTGGTGGGATCATTCCAGCTGGAAAAAGACCTTTTAAGACTTCCCACCAGGGACGCCCAAAGCCCCGGATGGGTTCAGGCATCCTCAAGCAAACCCCTTGGCATCTCCATTTGAGGACACTGGGAGGTGCAAGACCCCTTCTCCAGTTGCTCCAGCCCCGGTTCTCCTCCGGATCTGCCCAGTTCCCAGCCGAGGCCACTGGCTGGTGCTGTGCCTCCCCTTCCCTTCCCGGGCTGCAGGCAGGGATGTCTGGAAATCGTTAATCCCAGGAATGCTGCCGGCTTTCTGCTGCGGTGGGAAGGGGACGGGGCTGGTCCTATAAAACCTGAGCAGCCTGAGAGCGGGAGGCTTTGGGAGCTCCTCCTCCTCCTCCTCCTCCTCGCCTTGGCCTCTGCAGCAGAGGTCGGGCTCTCGGCTTTCCTGAATCCATCCCGGCGGCGGCTGCTGCATCTCCAGATGTTTGTCCTCACGCTGGGGCTCCTCGGTTAGGTGCGAGCTCCATCCACTAGCAGAGATGTGGCCCCCTCGGAGCCAAACTCACTCTCCAGTGTGGCAGGGGAAGAGCTGAGCCCTGGCTTAGCAGATGTCTGCTTGCTTGGCTTCCCTGGACACTGTCTCTGCTGGATCCCAAACCCTTCGTGTGCTGATTTCAAAAGGGTGCTCAAGTTCCTGTTTCCCTTTTCAGGACAAAACCTGCCCCTGCAAAGGGGGTGGTGGGCTAGAACCGCTCCCCCCAAGTGCTCATTTCTCACACATGTGGGCAGCTGGGGGGAGAGCAGAGGACACTTTGGCATCCCTGTGCCATGCACCCAAGCTGCCTTAGACATCAGTGAGTTGGTGCAGAGGTGGCACCTCCCAAGAGTAAAGGACACCGGGGGACACCTCCAGTCACTGAAGGCTTTAGCAAAGGTGAAATCCAAGCAACCTCTTCCTCCAAACCTTCCCCAAATGGATGCTGAAGCCTTTGGGAGAGCTGCTGGCGTCTGCCCTGCGCCACAACCCAAGGCTCTGCCTGATTCCCACCTCAGTTTCGGAGCCCTTTTAGAGCAAACCTTCAACTCTTCCATTCCCAGGCCCAACCCTTGGTGCCTCTGTGCCGGTTTTTGTTGCCTTTCCCCCCCCTTTTTCTCTTTTATTCCTTCCTCAGTCAATAAAATGTAGTAATAGGTGCTGCAAATCAAGGGGGTCTGGATGCTAACCACACTGCCACTTGCCTCTGGGCTCTTTGTGACCCTGCTGGATTTTTCCCCTTATTTTATTTTATTTTATTTTATTTTATTTTATTTTATTTTATTTTATTTTATTTTATTTTATTTTATTTTATTTTATTTTATTTTATTTTATTTATTTTATTTAATTTTATTTAATTTTATTTATTTTATTTTATTTTATTTTTATTTTTTAATTTTATTTAATTTTATTTAATTTATTTTATTTTTATTTTCATTTTATTAATTTTTATTTTATTTTTAGTTTAGTTTAATCTTTATTTTATTATTTTATTTTGGTTTATTTTATTTTACTTTATGTTTATGCTATTTTTATTTTATTATTTTATTTTATTTTGATTTACTTTATTAATTTTAAATTTATGTATTTTATTTATTTTATTTCACTTTAAAATTTAATTTAATTTTCGTTTTATTTTATTTTTTTTTTTTTTTTATTTTATTTTTATTTTATTTTGGTTCGGTTTATTTTCATTTATTTAATTCTTTAATTTAATTATATTATTTTACTTTATTTTTATTATTTTTTATTTTTTTATTTTGGTTCATTTTATTTTAATTTTAATTTAATTTTATTTTTTAAATTTTCTTTTGTTTTGTTATTTTATTTTCTCTTCTCTCATTTTGTTATTTTTCGCACGGAAAAAGACCTCGGAGGGCGGTGGGGGGGGAAGAAAACCCACCATCAAAAAGCTCATTTCTCTGCACAACGACCCCGTGCCTGCCTGCAACAAAGGAGGGAGCCGTTAACTGCATTAAAACACGTTAAAAAATGGCAACAAAACCACCAAAAAGCAACCCCCCAAAAAAACCCCAAGAAACCACAACCTGCTGACTGCAGCCAGGCTGCATCCTCGCCGTATATTATTGCTCATTGGAATATTCCCCCTCATCTCCTTCACCAGATGTTTGCCCTCCCTCCCTCCCTTCGAGCCTGTGCTGCTTCGCTAAATTACATCTCGAAAGCCGACCCAAGGAGGACGGAGGGAGGGGAGGCTGAGAACTCGCCGAGAGCTTCTCCTCGGGCGCAAACGTGGCGAGAAACCAGGCGCAGAGCCCCTGAAATAAGCCCAAACGAACCCAAACCCACCTGGTTCTTTTCCCCCGTGGAATAGGTTTGGGGAGGGCACAAACCCAAGCACCGTTGGTTGCCTCTTCTCCTTTGCTTTGCCCTCTCGCATTTTTCCTTTCCCCTCTCGCATTTTTCCTTTCCCCTCTCGCATTTTTCCTTTCCCCTTCTCGCATTTTTCCTTTCCCCTCTCACATTTTTCCTTTCCCCTCTCGCATTTTTCCTTCCCCCTTCTCGCATTTTTCCTTTTCCCTCTCGCGTTTTTGCCTTCCTCTCTCGCATTTCGCTTTCGCCTCCCGCGTTTTGGTTTCCCCCTCGCCGAGTGGAACGATCGGGGCAGCTTCAGTGTTCCTGCTCCTCTCTCTATTCATAGGGTAATTAGGAAG
>CM066605.1:0-117500 GCA_033816785.1 Picus viridis | reverse complement strand
TCCTAAATGGGAGGTTATTTCCAACCCCCCTCCCCTTTTTTTCCCCCCTTTTCCTTTGCATTTTTAACCTCTTTGTGTGTCCCCCCCACCCACCCCAACCCTGTTCCATTTGTCACCCCCTCGGGCCACGACACCTATCACCATTCCCCACCTTCCTTTACACGTAGCAAACAGAGGTCAATTCATTTCCAAATCATCTTCCTCCCCCACCCCCTTCCTCTTCCCCACCCCCACCCCAGGCCCCCTCCCCTTGTATTTTTTACAGCCCTATTGAACTATTTGCCACATTATTTATCCTTTAATGCGCTGAATCCCCTCTGGAGATCCCAGGCTCTAATAAATAACGCGACAAATCATTAAGCAGGGGTGATAAAACTCCAACCATTTAAAAATACATCAACCTGGGCTGCTTTGGGGGTGGAAAAAGCAGCAGCTCCAGGGGCTCATCAGAGCAGGGGAGGGGGAGGCCGAAGCCACCCGTGCCGCCCCGCAGCTCCCCGGTAAACCAAAGCTCCGGGCAAAGCAGCTGCTGGGTGTTGGATCCACTCCCCGCCCCCGCCTAGGGAAATGGGCTGGGGGAGTTGGGGCTGCCTGCAGGCAGGGGAGGAGGTTGGAAGGAGGAGATGCAGGGGAATGGGGTTGGGTTGGAAGGGAGCTGGAAGATCAGCCACTTCCAAGCCTCCTTCCGTGGGCTGTGGCCTGCCCTGTGCTCAGTTCGTGGTGCGGGGGGTTGGAACTGGATGACCTTTGGCCTTCCACTAAATGACCTTCAGCCTTCCACCAGATGACCTTCAGCCTTCCACCAGATGACCTTCAGCCTTCCACCATATGACCTTCAAACTTCCACCAGATGACCTTCAAACTTCCACTAAATGACCTTCAAACTTCCACTAGATGACCTTCAGCCTTCTACTAGATGATCTTCAGCCTTCCACTAAATGACCTTCAGCCTTCTACTAGTTGACCTTCAGCCTTCTACTAGATGACCTTCAGCCTTCTACTAGATGACCTTCAAGCTTCCACTAAATGACCTTCAGCCTTCCACTAAATGACCTTCAAACTTCCACTAAATGACCTTCAACCTTCCGCCAGATGACCTTCAACCTTCCGCCAGATGACCTTCAAGCTTCCACTAGATGACCTTCAGCCTTCCACCAGATGACCTTCAGCCTTCCACTAGATGACTTTCAGCCTTGCACTAAATGACCTTCAAGCTTCCACTAAATGACCTTCAGCCTTCCACCAGATGACCTTCAGCCTTCCACTAGATGACTTTCAGCCTTGCACTAAATGACCTTCAAGCTTCCACTAAATGACCTTCAGCCTCCCACTAGATGACCTTCAGCCTTCCACCAGATGACCTTCAAACTTCCACTAGATGACCTTCAGCCTTCCACTAGATGACCTTCAAGCTTCCACTGGATGACCTTCAAGCTGCCACTAAATGACCTTCAAACTTCCACTAGATGACCTTCAGCCTTCCACCAGATGACCTTCAGCCTTCTACTAGATGTCCTTCAGCCTTCCACTAAATGACCTTCAAGATTCCACTAAATGACCTTCAGCCTTCCACTAAATGACCTTCAGCCTTCCACCAGATGACCTTCAAGCTTCCACTAGATGACCTTCAGCCTTCCACTAGATGACCTTCAGCCTTCCACTAAATGACCTTCAAGCTTCCACTAGATGACCTTCAACCTTCCACTAGATGACCTTCAGCCATCCACTTGATGATCATCAACCAGTCTGGCCCCAGTGGCCCAGTCAATGTCTTCATCATAAACAGAAGAATCAGAGATTCATGGAATAAGTTGGGTTGGGTTGGAAGGGACCTTAAAGATCATCCAGCAAAGCCCATGGCAGGGGGGTTGGAACTGGATGATCTTCAGCTTTCCACCAGCCCAGATTGCTCAAGGCCTTGTCCAACCTGCACTTGAACACCTCCAGGGAGGAGGCATCCACAGCCCCCCGGGCAGCCTGTTCCAGTCTCTCCCCACCCTCACTCTCAAGAACTTCCTCCTGATCTCCAGTCTCAGACTCCCCTCTTCCAGTTTCAATCCACTGTCCCTCATCCTGGCACTCCCAACCCTTGTCCCAAGTCCCTCCCCAGCTCTTGTCCCAAGTCCCTCCCCAGCTCTCCTGGAGCCCCCTTCAGGTACTGGAAGGCTGCTCTAAGGTCTCCCTGGAGCCTTCTCCTCTCCAGATGAAAGCAAGGGGATGCTGGTGGGGTCGTGTTGCAGGGTGGATGGAGGGGGGTGGCTTGATCTGGTCATGGTCTCCATGAGGTTGGTTAGACAATGGAGCTGAGCAGTTGTAGAGGCTCCAAGCCTGGCATTGTTCAAAGCCAGGTTGGATGAGGCCTTGAGCAACCTGCTCTGGTAGGAGGTGTCCCTGCCCTTTGCAAAGGGCTGCAGCTAGATGATCTTTAAGGTCCCTTCCAACCCAATCTGTGATTCTCTGAGTTGCCTCTGCAGAGGCTCCATCCCCTCCATGTGGACCCCAGCTTGGAGGTGCCCTTGCTGGGGTTCCCCTTCCCAGCCAAACCCAAGGAGCAAACCCCCAGCACTCTCCTGCTCGCTGCTCCAGAGCCATCGATTGCCTCTGGCACTTCCAAATGATGTAATCCACTTTATTTGTGTGACAACAAAACGGTTATTAGGGTAATGAGCATAATTAGCGGGAGACAATTACCATACTAATGCAGCTCCCTCCTTCCAGAGGACCTTTTCAGAGCTGTTTAGTTAAGGCTTGAAAGAAATCAACAGTGAGGAACAGCAAAAGAGGAAAAGAGGCTTCGGTGGTGGTGCTGCTGCTGCGTGAGGAACAAAAAGCTGAGCCTGGTCTTGGAGGTCATCAGGTTGCTCTTCTCCCCATGATCACCCGGAAATGACCTGGAAAGAGTGCTCCAGGACAAGGGGGAAGGGTTTGAAGCTGAGGGAGAGCAGGGTTAGACTGGAGCTGAGGAAGTTCTGCAGCATGAGGGTGGTGAGAGCCTGGCACAGGCTGCCCAGGGAGGCTGTGGCTGCCTCCTGCCTGGGGGTGTTGAAGGCCAGACTGGATGAGGCCTTGAGCAACCTGGGCTGGTGGGAGGTGTCCTTGCCCATGGCTGGGGGTGGGAGGAGATGATCTCTGAGGTCCCTTCCAACTTGAGCCATTCTCTGATTGATTCTGTGATGTGCCATCCAGCTGGGGCTGCTCCTAGGGAATGCTCTCTGCACGCCACGTAGAGATGATGCACCTCCGAAAGCCCCTTCCTTGGTGGCCACCACGGGAGGACCCCCTCCCCCCAAAAAACTCTTTCAGGCCTCAGTGCTGTTGCTTTGGAAGATGCCAGAGGGACCTGGAGCTTGAGGAACCACCAGCACGTAAGGCAGGCTGGTGACATCACTTCCAAACCTGCTTTATTTTGGGGCATTAAAAACACTCCCTCCGCGTCCATCCGCCGAGCCCAGGAGCTTGGCTCTGCAGCTGCTTCAGGGCTGGGAGTTGTGCATCAAGCCAAGAGCTTAGCTCCAGCAAGGGACTTTAGGCTGGGTTTGAAGCCCAGAGCAGTTAAAAATCACCTGGGGAGGTGCACTGTTGTGGGAGCAGCCTTGGCCCCAACAGCGCTGGGCCACATCTGGCTTCGGGTCGGTTGGTGTCCCCTTGGCTGGACTTTGTGTCCCTTCCACTGAGTGGAATTGGAGATGGAGATACTCTGGGAGGGAGGAGGTCACTCCTCTGGTGAGTCCTCTGGTGAGTCTCACCTGTGTGGATTCTCTTGTGCCCTTTGGTCACACACAGGGGTCACGTCCACAGAGAAGGGGCAGCAAAAAAGACATCTTCTCACCCCAAATGAATGGTGAAAAAGCATCCAGGTGGAGCTGCAGGTGTGGCAGAGGCAGGTTCTCCTCATGGAACCTCCTGGGATCCAGCTGGTGCCCCTTGCTCTTTGTCCTGTCCCTGTGCACCACTGAGCCACAGCCTCTTGCCCCCGCCCGTCAGTTCTTGCTGAGCATTGCTCAGATCCCTTCTGGGGCTGCTCTCCTCCAGGCCCCACAGCTCCAAGGCTCTCAGCTTTTGCTCCTCAGCATCTTCTTCAGAGCCTCCTCTGGACTCTCTCCCACCAGTTCCAGTGGTCCTGGGGATGGGATCTGCAGGAGCTCATCTCCTTCCCCAAGCTCTCCAGGTTGAGCTGTGACTCAAAGGCCTTTTCTCCTCCTGCCTTTGAAGCGAGCGACGTCTCCTGGCTGTGCAGAGAGAGCTGAGACTGCAACCACAAAGCCTGGCCTGGGGATTTTTGAAATCTGCTTTGCAAAATTGACTCCAGGACTACTTTTTCCCCCCTTTCCCCCCTCCTCCCCCCCCCCCCCCAGCCTTATCACTTTCAGCTGCAGAGGAGGAGACGTTTGGCAGCCGGAGTTAATGTGATGCAAATGCGGCGAACCCTGCGCGCAGCTCAGCTCCTTCCATCCCTGCCCAGAGCTGCTCCCCTTGATTGCTTGACAAGAGCTTGCCTGGAAGGACACCAAAAGATCCTCTGCAAAGGATTTTCCTCTTCTCAAGTCTGGCTTGACCCAAAGTTTATTGGTGGGAAGGGGGCAGGGAGGGGGTGGGATGAAGCTAACGTGAGCTGGCATCGTCCGGACGCACGCTGGGGTGGAGGAACCCAACGCGGCTTGGAAGGAGCCCGGTAAGCACCACGGTGTTGGATCCCTCCACCCCTCCCTGCCAACCCAACACCAATAATTAGCCATAAATAATCCCCAAAGCTCCTCACAGCAGGTTCAGCCACTCTGAACATCAACCAAGCTGCAGAAATAATGACCCAGGCACGGAAAGCAGCCTGGGAGCCAAGGGAGAAGTTCTGCACCCAGGGAGCCGCTGCCAGGTTTGGAGCTGCTGGATGTGAAGAGCTTCTTGGCTCGGCCCCGTGGCTGCTTGGCCACCAAGCAGCCTCCCCTCATGGGGGGTCTGGGCTGCTCCACGCTGCAGCAGGGACACCCAGTGGCTGTGGGGCTTTGCTCCCAAAATCCCAGTGGAACCTCTTGGTTGTTTCTCTCCATCCCAGGGCACCCAGTGTGGGTGAGGGGCCTTGGGCTGCTTGGGGTGAGGGAGATATTAGGGACCCATCCCCTGCCAGCAGCCAGCTTTGATTTTTTGAGGCAGAAAAGGTCTGGATTTGTCCTGCTCAGGGACTGTTCTCCTGCTCAGATGGAGTCACCAAGTAGAAATCCAAAGCAGAAAGCCACCGGGAGGGGAGTAGAAGGTGGAAAAAGCTCCACTTGCAGCCCCACCTATTAAATCAAGTGGTTCCCCATGGCCAGAGAAGAAATATGGGACTGGAGGTGGGATCTGAGGGAGAGGAGGGTGGCTGCTGTGTGAGGACAGCGCAGGATGGGACATCTGGGAGGGCTGCTGCTGTCCCTGAGCAAATCCTTGGCCTGTAGCCCCCGTGGTAGGACCAGCCCAGGAGATGCAGCTCCAGAATAACACAGCTGGGTACCAGCCCTGCTGGGAGCTGGGCAGGAGGGTGGAAAAAAGGCCATTTTCTGGCCCAGCATAATTCCTCCTTGCCACTCGCCGTGAGGAGCTGCATTCCAGCCCCACAGCCGAGGCCGACTTGCCAGTGAGACCTCTTCCAGGTGAGTTATGGCTTCCAGCTTCCTCTCTTGGGTCAGAATCCTTTCCTACCCCCAAACCCAGCATGTTGTCGTCCCCCCCCATCCCCTCAGCCAGCAGAGCAAGCAAACTCAGGATGGTTTGCCCCAGACCCCTCCAGCTGCAGCCAAGAAAAGCCACAGCTCCACTGGAGCCAGCCGTGGCCCCTTTCCAGCTGCCATCAATGGGATGCTTGGAGACCAGTTGCAAGTTTGATTTATTTGGGGATTCTGGTTTTTTTCCTTCAGGCATCCTCAAAGAGAAGAAGGAGGGGTTGGAGGGCTCCAGGGTTGGGGGTTGGAGGGCTCCGGGGTTGGAGGGCTCCAGGATTGGGGTTGGATGGCTCCGGGGTTGGAGGGCTCCAGCATTGGGGTTGGATGGCTCCGGGGTTGGATGGCTCCGGGGTTGGGGCTAGGAGGGCTCTGGGGTTGGGGCTGGATGGTTCTGGGGTTAGGGATTGGAGGACTCCAGGGTTGGGGCTAGGAGGGCTCCAGGGCTGGGGCTAGGAGGGCTCCAGGGCTGGGGTTGGGTGGCTCGAGGGCTGGGGCTAGGAGGGTTCTAGGATTAGGGGTTGGATGGCTCCAGGGTTGGGGCTAGGAAGGCTCCAGGGTTGGGGCTCCAGGGTTGGGGCTAGGAGGGCTACAGGGTTGGGGCTAGGAGGGCTACAGGGTTGGGAGTTGGATGGCTCCAGGGTTGGGGCTAGGAGGGCTCCAGGGTTGGGCCTTGGAGGGCTATGAATCTATGACTCTGTGGCCAGTTAGGGATCTTGTGATCCCATTTTGTCAAGGGAGGTTGTAGATGTCCCCTCCTTGGAGGTTTCCAAGGCCAGGTTGGGTGAGGCCTTGAGCAGCTTGGGCTACTGGAAGGTTGAAGATGACCTAGGGAAAGGTTGAAGATGACCTGGGGAAAGGTTGAAGATGACCTAGGGAAAGGTTGAAGATGACCTGAGGAAAGGTTGAAGATGATCTAAGGAAAGGTTGAAGATGATCTAAGGAAAGGTTGAAGATGATCTAAGGAAAGGTTGAAGATGATCTAGGGAAAGGTTGAAGATGACCTAGGGCAAGGTTGAAGACCATCCAGTTCTAACCCCCTGCCCTGGGCTCCTCTGATGTCCACAAGGGGCTGGAACTAGATGATCTTCAAGACCCCTTCCAACCCAACCCATGCCATGGATCTATGAACCTCTGACCTATCTCTGGCCAATTAGGGACCATGAGGTCACAATTAGGGATCACATGGTCCCAATGGAGAGCCTGAGCCTGAAGCAGAGCTCATTATCTCAGCTAATTGGCCGAGGACATGGGGTGGGAGGGGGCTCCAGTGGGGCTCTCAAACCCTCATTAATCTCCCCAGAGTGAAGTGTTTGTTTTCTCCCTCCTTTTTACAACCCTTCCCCTCCCACCTTTGCCTCGCTTGGCCCAGCTGATGGACAGGGTTATGGGAGAGGAAGGAAGCCATCTCCAAGGGCTTGCAGGCTGGTGGCTGAGGCAGCCTGGCTGGTGTCTGGCCAAGATTTAATGCTCTTGGGCTTTATTATCTCCACCTCAACATCCATCCTCGTAAAGTGACGGCGGGACAGGATGCTGCTGGAACAGCCCCAAAACCCCATGGCCAGAGGAGGAGAGGAGGTGGCTCACACCCAGCCAGCTCTCAAGCCTGGTTTCATCCCTCAAACCCATGGGAAGTGGACAACTGTCCAAGGTCAAAGTGCTTGGGGTGATGCCAAAGTGCTGTCAGTTCCAGTTCCTAGATGTTAAGGAGGGCACGTGGCCAGGCTGTGGCTGGCTGAGGCTTGAGGAGCTGTGTGGGGGAAGTCTCATCACCAGGAGGTCCTCTCCAGGTCACAGAATCACACAATGATGGTTGTTGGCAGGGACTTCTGGAGATCCTTCAGTCCAAGGCAGAGTCACCTAGAGAAGGTCACACAGGGACACATCCAGGTGGGTTTGGAATGTCTCTAGAGATGGAGACTCCACCACCTCTCTGGGCAGCCTGCTCCAGGGCTCAATTAAAGGAGTTCCTCCTCGTGGCCATGTTCCACCCCTTAAGCCCACAGCAAGTGGTCACTTCTCCAAGGTCAGGGCGCTTGGGGTGGTGCCAAAGTGCCATCAAACCACCTCCTTGAGGGTGCCGAGGTGACACATGGAGCAAAGAACCATGGAATGGGGTTGGTTTGGAAAGGACCTCAAGGATCATCTAACTCAACCCCTTGACCGTGGGCAGGGATATCATAGAATCAGAGAACTGTCAGGGCTGAGAGGGACCTCCAGGCTCAGCCAGTTCCAACCCCCCTGCCTTGGGCAGGGACACCTCACACCAGAGCACGTTGCTCACAGCCACCTCCAGCCTGGCCTTGAAGAGGCTTCCACCACCTCCCAGGGCAACCTGTGCCAGTGTCTCACCACCCTCATGGTGAAGAACTTCTTCCAGTAGACCAGGTTGCTCTGCTCAAAGTTCCTGACCTTGGACACTTCCAGGGCTGGGGCAAACCCTTCTCTGGGCACCAAGACGCCGCCGCTGAGTTGCCACCTCTGTTGCGACTGGTGGTGGGAAGAGGCCGTGGGCAGTCTGATCTAGTTGAGGATGCTCTTACTTACTGCAGAGGGGGTTGGATTAGATGTCCTATGGAGGTCCTTTCCCACCCAGAAGAGCTGCCAGGAGCACCCAAAGCTGACCACCTGCTCGGTGCACCACGCATCTGCTCCCTGCCACATCCTGGTCCCACCACGTCTGCAGGATGCCAGGAGCTGTGCACAGCCTTGACGGTGAGAGAGGTGCTCTGGGACCATCCAGAAACCACAACTCAGCCTCCAGAGCCTGCCCAGGTGCTGCCTCCATGAGAAAGAAACAAGAAGCACCTGATGGGGGAGCGGGCTGGGAATTGCTCAGCACCAGCCAGGATGCTCCCACCCCGCCTCCAGCTCTGGCAGGTTGCTCCCAGCCAGCAGCCGCTCCCCCTGCGTGGTCAATGAGCCAATGAGGCCTCTGCTGGCAAGGAGCTGGGGATGAAATGAAAACCATCAGGTTGGAGACTCTCCAGCTCCTTGACAAGGAGCCTGCTCAGAGCTGGTGATGCCAGATGAGTCCCTGCCAAGCAGCCAGGGCCAGCTCCCCGCAGGGACCCTGCTCCAGCCGCGGGCAGAGTAGGGGGAGGGAGGTTGTAAAAACACCTCCAAGCCTGGCAGTCTCTGACTTGCTTCCAAGAAGATTCAGGTGCTCCAGGAGGAGGTCCAGTGGCCAGGCAGCAGGACAGTGGCTCTGTGTCCACCATGAAGTGGAGGTGGAGTTGGAAAACCTCCCAGAATTGGCCAGCTCCAGATGGATGCTGAGGCCTGCTCCAGGCTGGGGAGAAGAGGAGGTTGTCCAGGTCCAGGATGGATCTCAAGTCCCTGATCATCAGCAGCAGTGGTTTCTAGCCAAGGGCATCCTCCAATTTGTCCCACTGGAGAAATGACATCAAAGCCAGGGCAGGGGAACCACCATGAAGGTTCTCATGCTCCCCACTGACTCCAGCTCAGCTCCCCATGCTGGCTTGGGATAAGGAGAATGGAAGCAAGTGGAATATCTCCATCCTTGGCATCACCATCTTGAGGTCTTCAAGCTCTGGTCACCTCCAGTGGTAAAAGCTTGGCTGAGAGCCCTCCAGGGTCCCTTCCAGCCAGCATCACTTGCCCCTGCAACCTCAACTGAGCCCCAATCCCACTGTGACACCCCCAAGAGCCTCAGCAAGAGCTCAGATTTGTCCCTGAGCCGGCATGGAGGGACCAGAGATCCCTTTGCACCTCTTGCTACCTTTCAGAGCCCTTCAAGAGTGTAGCCACCCTTCAGGCAATGCCAGGACGGTGCAGCCACAGCCAGGTAGGACCATCCATGCTCCTCAGCAGCCTCTTGACTGAACCAGGAGAAATTTCCACTCAGCACCTCCCACTTGCCCCTCTTTCATTCAATGTCTGCTGCTGATGTTGATGTCAATGTCAACGTTGATGTTCCTGTCAGTGTTGATGATGATGCTGATGTTGATGCTGATGTTGATGTTGACGCTGATGTCAGTGTTGGTTGTTGATGTTGATTTATGGCCTCCAGCCCCTGGATCTGGGTCCTTTCAGAAGGATCTGAACCTGCTTTTGATCGATTTCCATCACTTTCTGCTGATGGCTCCCACGTGAAGCAGCTTTTAAATCAACACCCTGGGCCAAGGCTGTGCTGCCACCAACGGCTCCAGAGGGAGGGGATTCCCCTAAGGCATCAGAAGCCAACATCTGCACCAGTGCTGGGCCGGCAGGAAATGGGATCTTAGGCAACACTTCAGGGTAAAATGGGATTTGGAGGCAAAGTCTTGCAGGGTGGAAGGGGTCGCTGCTGGTGCTGGGATGCTGCTGGTGCTGGGATGCTGCTGGTGCTGGGATGCTGGTGATAGGATGCTGGGATACCACTGGCATTGGGATGCTGTCAGTGATAGGTTGCCCTCCAGTGCTGCCTGAGCACCAGCTGCTCCCTGCCTCACTTTCCCCTCCCCACTTCCATCTGCGTGGGATCCTCCTGGGGCTCAGCCTTCCTCCTTGTCCCCCTTTGCAACACCCCAGCCCCTCCATTCCCATCCCCATGAAGAGGACAGGACCCAGGTGCCCAGCGCCATCCCTTGTGCATCCCTCAGTTCCCAACCAGAGCCCAGATGCCCTTTGGCTCCTGCTGAGGAGCAAAGCCCTCCTTAGGGGGGGGGGGGGGGGGGGGGGAAGCTGCTGTGCCCACCCTGCCACGCCAGGAGATTTATCCCTGGGGACGTGGTGGAGCTTCTAACGAGAGCCAGGATGGATGCTCCCCTCACCAGTTAATGGGCTGGGGCTCGGATTAGTCACAGCAACTGGCACCAGTGCTCTGATTTCCCTTTTATTGCCCATTATAACTCATGCCCGGGGAGCTGAGAGGCAGGCGGCAGCGGCACCGAGGGGATTCGGCTCCAGCCGGGGGTTCCCTGCCCGCCGAGGGGCATTTGCCGTGGGTGGATGGCAGGGGAGGGCTCAGAGACCCAAACTGGGACCCTCCTGGCTTGTGGGAGGGGGGAGACAGGGAATGAGGAGGAAGGGGAGGGTTTGAGCTTCCCCTGAGGGGCTCTGCAGTGGCTTCAGCATCCTCTTCACCTGCTGGGGAGGAAGGACACAGCACAGCATTGCTACTGATGGAGCCCCCCCTGCCCCTTCCCCATTGCATCTCCTGCAGCTTCTCCTGTTGGATTTGGATGTTGGGCAGGGTGTGGGGGGATCCTCCTTCATCTCCCACCCCTGGGAGCACCATGATCCAAGTGGCCACGGGGTCAGGACAAGCCCTGATCCATAACTCCCCCATCTCAATGGACCTGGACATGCTGGGATGAAGCTTGATGGGTGCCCACTGGATTGACTCAGGGGCGCTGGAGTGCATCTGCAGCACCCATTCACCCCCAGCACCCTTCCTTCCCCAGCACCTTTCCTTCCCCAGCACCCATCTTTCCCCAGCCTCCATCCACTCCCAGCCCCCTTCCTTCTCCAGCATCCATCCATCCATCCATCCATCCCCAGCCCCCATTCACCCCCAGCCCCCTTCCTTCTCCACCATCCATCCTTCCTTCCCCAGCCCCCATACACACCCAGCACCCTTTCTTCTCCACCATCAATCCATCCATCCATCCCCAGCACCCTTCTTTCTCATCCATCCATCCATCCATCCATCCATCCATCCATCCATCCATCCATCCATCCCCAGCACCCTTCCTTCTCCAACACCCATCCTGCTCCAGCTCAGGGCCGGCGATCCCAGCTCGGCGGTGCTGGAGGAGCTCTGGCAGCAGGCAGGAGCAGGCAGGGGCAGGCAGGGGCAGGCAGGAGCAGGCAGGAACAGGCAGCAGCTCCTGCTAAGCTGTTCTCTCCCCATCTAGTGACCGCAGCTCGCATAGCAGGAGGCAGCCACGCCGCCAATTCCAATTATTTTGGGATGCTCCCAAATTATTCCAGAGCCCAAACAAACACCGGCCGGAGCCAGAGCTCCCGGAAATGATCTTCCTAAAAACCAAACCGTTTTGGGTGGCCCCTTGGATGCGCTCCCAAAATCGATGCAAAGCGGCGGGGGGAGGGGGAGGGGGAAGGGACTCGCATCCTTATGCCTATCCCCAAAGTGGGGGGAGGGGATGGAAGGGAGGGGGTGGGGCGCATGGGACACCCTGAGACGTTCCCAGACCCCTGGGGAGGCTCCGAGCCTGGGGCAGCTCCCCCCGCGGCAGCCTCCGCGGGGATTTCTCTGCTGCTTTCCACACGCAGCAGCCAGGTTCTGATTTATGGCTCTGGCCCCAACGCTGCCACGTGGCCCCAAGCCCCCAGGGGTCTGCCCTGGGTCCGTCCCCCCACCCCTCTCCCCCTCCAAATCCCTAGTTTGGATCTGGTTTTGTTTTCTTTTTCCTTGTGTAGCTCGTGGCAGAGTTGTTGTTGCTGTTTTGGTTTTGGGTTTGACTTGAAAAGGCAAAAAAAGGGCCAAAAAGCAGCAGGTTGGGAGAACCTCTTTGGAATCCAGAGGGTGCAGCAGGGCTGGGGGTGCACCCACCAGAGCTTGGCACCCCTGGCAGCTGGGTGCACCCCCATTCGAGGCTCTTGCACCCCAATTTCTACCCCCCACCACCCCTTGTCAGGGTGAGGAGGGGGTGCAGGGAGTGGTTTCTCTCAGGGTTGATTCATCTCAGCCTGCAGCAGGGATGCTTGGGCCTGGCTTGCCCAGCCCCTGGCCCATCCCTTGTGGCATCAGGGCACCTTTTGCCCCCTGCCCAATAAAATTCTCTTCCCCCTCCCTCAATCCTTGACTCCTTCTCTAGGCAAACCCCATCCCCACTCAGGGGACACTTGGACCCCCCAAGCCTCTGGCTCTGCCCAGCCGCCTGGCAGCTGCTGCCGCTGAGTCACCGATCCCTCAGGTTTGGTTTGGGTTTTGTTTCCCAGACAATTCCATAGCTTTCCCAACCTTTCCACGGGCAAGAGAGGCAGCCAATAATTATTCCCATGCAAATTAGAGCTAATTAAATCAGGACAGAGCTCCCCTGCAAGGCGAGAAGGACATTCCCCACGGTGTGAAGCCAGTTTGGGGTCCATCGGGGTGCTGAGCATGGAATTGTGGAAGGGTTTGGGTTGGAAGGGACCTTTAAAGCTCATCCAGTCCTTCCCTCCTGCAGCCAGCAAGGACATCCCCAGCTAGAGCAGGATGCTCAGAGCCCCAAACAACCTGACCTGCAATGGTGCCAGGGATGGGGCAGCTCCCACCCCTCTGGGCAACCTGAGCCAGGCTCTCCTCACCCTCAGCAGGAAGAATTTCTCCCTTCTCTCCACTCTGAATCTCCCTCTTTGAGTTTCAAACCACCCCTCACCCCCTTGTCCTGTCCCAACAGGCCCTGCCCAAAAGTCTGTCCCCAGCTTTCTCCTGGCCCCTTGAAGTACTGAAAGGCCACCAGAAGATCTCCCTGGAGCCTTCATTTCTCCAGGCTGAACAACCTCAACTCTCCCAGCCTGGGCTCACAGCAGAGGGCTTCCACCCTCAGATCATCCTTCTGGCCTCCTCTGGCCCTGCTCCACCAGCTCCACGTCTCTGCTCTGCTGTGCTGAGGACTCTGTGGCCACTCTTGGGCTCCCATTGATTCATTTTCAGCCTTTTGGAACCTTTTTATTCATTTTCCTGCAGAAAATCCACCCCCCAGGCCACAAAGACCTCTTCCGCTTGCCCTCTGCCATGGAGCTCCCTCCTGGCTGCCGATGGGCCGTAGGATGGAGGCAGGATCCATCCCTGCTTAGGGCAAGCAGGGAGCTGTGGGGCTGGGTTTTGGCAGGAATGCTGGAATGGTGGGAGCAGGGAAAGGGAGGGTGGTTGCTTCCCAGGCTCTGGAGCCTCCACAGAGCCCCAAAGGGAGGCAGAACCTCAGCAACACAGCCAGCAAGTATGCAGGGAACAAGCCCCAGCAGGCTGAGGCAGCCCAGCTCCAGCCACCCCCTGCGCCCTGCTCGCCCTGGGATGAAGCACGCAGGGAGAAACCTGCTCTCCACAGGCCTCTTCTCCATTGTTTTGGCTTCCCTTTGGCATCCCCAAGGAATTCCAGCAAACAATCACCCAAAGGAGCTCATGGAGGGCTTGGGGTTAAGTGGGAGCACAGCCAGGGTGAGGTTGGTGGTTGGCTGCATCTAAGGTGCAAGAAGCAAGGTCCAGGGGGGCAAGAGCAAAGGCAAGGCTGAGCTGCTGCCCCAGCGTGGAAGTGGAGCTGGGGTGGGGGGTCCAGGGGTGCAAGAGCCAAGCTAAGGTGAAGTTGGTCTCCTGGTGGAAGAGCCAAGTGGAGCTGAGGAGGATCCCTTGCTGGAACAGCTGCAACGTGGAAGCTTCCCCTCTGCAAAAGCCAAAGCAAGGCTGGGATGTTCCCCCTGCCCCAGAAATGCAAAAAACAAGTTGAGAGGAGGAGGATGCTGAAGTGTAGGGAGGGAAACCAAGGTGGGGACTGTCCCCTGGTGCAAAACTCAGTGATGGGGATGCCCAGAGGTGCAAGGGCAAAACGGAGGTGAGGAGACTCCCTTGGTGCAAAAGCGAAGCTGCAGCTGTGGTGCTGCAAAAGCCAAAGCAGGGCTCAGATGTCCTCCCGGTGCAACAAATCAAACAGGGACAGGGATGCTCCGGAGGTGCAGGAGCAAAGCCCAGCTGGGGACGTTCCTGTGCCTCAAGCCCAAGATTGCTCTGCCCCCATGGGAAGCCAAACCAAGGCTGGGCTCTTCCCCCTCTGCCCTGCACAAACCCAGGAGGGTCCTGAACCCACCCCCAGGGGCTCTCTGCACTCCCACCCCTGCCCAAAGCCAACCGGCAGCCACCACCTCCCAGCCCTGCGTTTCCAGCAGGGACTTTTCCCGGCTTTTCCCTCCCTCCTGGCCGCTTTGGAAGGGATACAAAGGAGCCCAACCCAGCGCGGAGCCCGGAACGCGGCGTGGGAACGAGCTGGGGCAAGCAGAGCCCAGACAGGAGGAGGCTGCCCAGAAAAGGCAGCCGGGAGAGGGAAAACCTTGGGATTGTGCAAACCTGGAGCCACCTTTTCCACTGCTCCCCTTCCCAAATCCCACTCCCAACCTCCCCCCACCCCCTCAATTCCACTATCCCCCCAAATCCCGCTCCCTGGCAGCGAGTCGATTGCTTTTTGATCAGCAAATGAAACCTAATTAATCCGGGGAGGGTGGGGGTTGGGTTCTGCCCATAATTTTCTCACTGTACCTCCCTGGGGGAGGGATTTCAATCATTGGAATTTTAATTTCCCCCTTTTCTGGCCTTCCCCCCCCAAGCTGGGTGCTGCCACCCTCTCCCCCTGCGATGCTGCTCAGCAAACGAGGGAAGGATCCGGCAGGATTTGGCTCCTCGGGAAGTGTCTGCAGCAGGATTTGGCCACTCTGCAACGCAGCAGCAGCTGAGATTGTCCTCCCTGGGGGCTCCTCTGGTGTCTAATATGAGGCTGTGCTCCAGCCTCTGCAGGGGACATCAGGGCTGGCTCTCCCCTTTTCCCTGCTGCCTTCCTTAGGATAATCCAGAGTTGTATTCCCTGCTGGGAATTTGCTGAATTCGGATGGATTTTGGCGAGGGATGAGCTGCCTGCGGGGATACTCTGCTCCAAAAAGCTGGGAAGGGAGACGGGGGGGGACCAAGGAGCACCCCAAGGTGCTGGATGCCCCACTGGGATAAGAATGGAGGGCACGGGAGGCTGGAATAAAAATGGGGGTCTGGAAGGCTCAGGGGTAAGGATAGAGGGGCTGGGAAGGTCAAATCCAGCGGGATAAAAAAATTGGGGGGAGGGGAATTGGGAGGATCGAATCCAGAGGGATACAGAGGGATGAGAGGGGTGCCGGTGGTTGCGGGGTGCTGGTGGTGTCCCCGCTGTGAGCAGGGATGCGGGAAGGCTGCGGATGTGCGGACGCGACGCTCCCCCTGCCGAAGAGCTCCTGGAAAACCGGGATCCGGCCGCACTGCCGCAGAGCCCTGGCTGCCTCTTCCAGCGGGGCTTCAGGGGCGGGCTTCACCCCCAAAACGGCATCATCTCCGGGATCTGATGCCACATCTCCCCCCCTCTCCCCTCCCCCAAATCCCATCCTTTGGCTCTGGTCCCAGCTCAGGGATCTTTTCGCCCAAAGAAATGAAATTCGGGAAGGGGGAATTTTGACCGCGGGGAAGCAGCTTCAGCCCGGGGAAGAGATGCCAGGCTGGAAAAGGGCCATTCATTGAGCTGATGGCCCCTTTTGGGGTGCCTGGAGGGACGCGGGGCTGTTTCCCCACCGGTTTGGGGTCCCTACATTCATATTGCCCCCAGCCCCGTATCTAATTGCTAATCCATTTTTCGTCAAGACAACCGTTTAGTGGCTTTTTTGCCCCAGACGAGGCACCCCACAGCAGCCAAGCCTTGAGGAAAAGGGGGGACACCACCACGGCCTCTTTCCCCAGCCCCCACCGAGGTCGCAAGGGGAACAACCCCACCACGAGTGACATTTTTCACCTCTTTATCCCCTCAACAAAAACCAAACCCAACGCCTGGCGGGTCCATACCCCCCACCCCACCGCAGAGGAGCAGCTTGATTCCCCCTCGGATTTATCTCCCCGCAGCTCCTCAGCCGGAGGGAAGCTCCTTCCTCCTGCCCTCAGAAAGGAGCCAGAAATGCTCCGAAGGCATCAACGCCTCCCCCCTCAAACCAAGTAGGGAGACTGCAAAGTGGACACAGTGAGGTCAGGAGGGGAAAAAGCCCCCGAGATCGGCGGCATCATGGAGCATCCCCCAGAATCGGGAGAGGAGGATTTGCTCTTCCCTTTTCCCTCAAGGATTTGGCTTCTCAGGTTGGAAAATGTTGGGTTTTCGCCCCAAAAAGACGCCCTCGAAGGGGTTTGGTGGCTTTTGGACTCGGAAGAGCCTCTGTGGCTTGGAAAATGTTGGGTTTCCACCACCCCCACCCCCAAAAAAATGCCCTCAAAGGGTTTTGGTGACTTTTGGGTACGGCTGAACCTCTGTGGGGCTTGTCATGGCTGGGTGGCTACCGAAAGCGGGGTGGTGGCCACCAGAATGTCCCTTTCTACCATCTCCCTGCCCCCCACCCCCACAAAAGGGCAATTTTCACCCTAAATGGGGCAGTTATCAAGCGGGGGGGGTGTCACTGGTGAGCAGGGGGGATGGGGTGAGCAGGGGGATGGGGTGAGCAGGAGGGATGGGAACTTGGGTGCTCATTATCAGGTCCTTGTGCCCACGGTTGCCACCGGACTGGTTGGCCGGGGGTGGCTGCTTTGTGTCCTAATTAACACCACCCCCACCCCCACTCCTCCTTTCCCCGGATTGAAACCAAACACATCAAATGCCATCCAAAATGGGGCAAAAAAAATCATGGATTTGGGGGGGAAACCGCAACCCCAAACCAGCTGTGGCAGGGTGGGGGTGGAGGAAGCCTTGAGCCAAGCAACCTTTGGCAGCAGGAGCAGCAAGAACCAGGTGAGGGTTTGGGGCTGGAATGGAGGAAGGGGCGGCGGGGGCGGGGGGGGAGAACCAACCAACAACCGAACAACAAAAATCCCAATTTCCCCCATTTCAATTTTGTTTTTTTCTTTCCTTTTGCCGGAGCCGATTTTGTTTTCCCCCTCTTCCTTTTGCCCCCAAAAATGAAGGATTTGGAAGCAGAACCGCGGCCGAGGTGGTTCTCCTCCAGGGGGAGATAAATAAAGTGCAATGAACCCTGCGGGGAAGGAGCGGCGCTGACCTTTGGAAAGACGATTAAAACCCCGCTGGAAAAGAGAGGGGGAAAAAAAGGGGCTCGGAAGGAGGAGAACCGAAGATTTGCATAGGATAAAACCCGAATAGATTAAAATTCCTCGAATCGAGGTTTTTATTGTCCCCCCCCTTTCCTTTCCTTTTTTTGCTGCAAGGATGCAGAGAGCAGCTCTGGTTTGGGGGGAGGGAAACCCAGCAGAGGTTTGGAGGTGTTTGCTCCCGGTGTTGGGAATTGAAGGGGTTGAAAATGTCCTTGGGGTGGTTTTGGGGGTAATCAGAAGGGGGTTTGGGGGTGATAATGCTGTTGTTAGGGTGATGATGGGGCCTTGAACCTGGTGGGGTAAGGAGGGGGTGTGTGGGAGGGTTTAATCCATTGGGATAAGGGGAATGGAAAGGTCAAAGCCAGAGGGATGTGAAATGGGGGGACTGGGAGAACCGAACCTGTTGGGATAAGGATGGGGAGAGTGGGAGGGTCAAATCCATTGGGATAATGATGGGGGGAGTGGAAAGGTCAAATCCAGAGGGATAAAAAAATGAAGGGGCTGGGAAGGTCAAATCCAATGGGGGGACTGGGAGAATCAAACCTGTTGGGATAAGGATGGGGAGATTGGAAGTGTCAAATCCACTGGGAATGGGAGGACTGGGGAGGTCAAATCCAGAGGAATAAAGTGGGGAGACTGGGAGGGTCAAGTCCACAGGGGTAAGGATAGGAGGGACCAGGAGGATCCAACCCACTGGAGTAAGGATGGGGGCACCAGAAGGATCAAAGCTACTGGGATAAAGATGGGAGGACCAGGAGGATCAAACCCACTGGGGATAAGGATGGAGGGACCAGGAGGATAAGACCCACTGGGGACAAGGATGGGGGGATCAGGAGGATCAAAGCCACTGGGATAAGGATGGAGGGACCAGGAGGATCAGACCCACTGGGGATAAGGATGGGGGGACCAGGAGGATCAGACCCACTGGGGATAAGGATGGGGGGACCAGGAGGATCAGACCCACTGGGGATAAGGATGGGGGGACCAGGAGGATCAGACCCATTGGGGATAAGGATGGGGGGACCAGGAGGCTCATCCTTACTGGGCTAAAAACGTGAGTCTGGAAGGCTCAGGGAAAAGGTCAAATTCAGAGGGATAAACCTGGGGGAGCTGGAAGGCTCAGCCCCACTGAGATGAAACTGGGGGTGGGGGTGGGTTGTGGGGGGCGTAGGGGGTGCTGAGAGGCTCAGCAACAACCTGCTTTGAAGTGGGGGGGGGGGGGGGCGACGACGACGACGATGGATTCTACCCAGTGGCTTTCTCCTCTCTCCCCCTGCAGCCGTGGTGGGTTTATGAAGCATCTCTGCGGCTCTCATTACCTCGGAGCTGCTCTCTGGGCCGAGATGAACTTTCTGCTTCTTCCTCTCTCTCTCTCTCTCTCTCTCTCTCTTATTTTTTATTTTATTATTTTCATGTTATTATTTGATTTTATGACTTCCCCCCCTCCCCCTTTTATTTTATTTTGTTGGGTTTGGGGTTGTGTTTTTCTTTTTAAAGCCAGGTAATACCAAAAGGGAAAAATCAACCAACCCCAAAACAACAACAAAAAACACCCCCCACCCCACTCCCCCCAACAATTCAACACCACCTCCACATCCCACAGCCCTCTTCTTCCTCCTCTCCATTCCCCCCCCCGCCCCCATTCCCCCCCTCTCCACCCTGTGCCTGGAGGGATCTGATATAAAATACAGAACAATTTGTCAGTTACAGCAGGAAATAAAAATGATGGATTGGAAGGATGGAGCCAACCTCCACCCTGCTTCCCATCTAGCTGAGGTTTCACCTCCCCTTGTCGTCAGGAGCAGAAATGCCAGCTGAAAAAAAAAAAGGGGGGGGAGGGGGGAGGGAAGGAGGGAAATGAGGGGGGAATGCTCTTTTGGGGTGAATATTCAAGGGTTTAGGGGTTTGGGTTTGGAAGGAGGGAATTTGCAGGGTGGGGAGACAATCCCCAAAGCAGCAAACGAACCTTCCCCACTCCCCCCATCGTTTTCCAACCCTTTCCCCCCCCCCCCCCTCCCTGTCTCGGTTGGGGTGGGGGCATAAATGGCTTTGGTGGAAGCAGTTTCCCATCCCATGAGGAAGACTCATTTTTTTGGGGGGGTGAAGAAACCTCAAATTTGTTCATTTTGAAGCCAAAGAGGCTCGAGTCAACAATCCTAAGAGCCCCAAATGTCCTTTAGCTCTCTTCCCATCGACAGAAAAGGTGAATCTGGGGGTGGGGTGGGGTGCAGATTCTCCCTTCCCCGGGGGTCAAAGCTACAAGCTTGAACCTGCAGGTGGCTTCCCCAAGGCTGAAAATGACCAAATTGGAGGTTTGGGAGAGAGGATGGACAGAAGGCAGACAGATGGAATGGATGGACGGGCAGAAAGGATGGCATGGATGGACAGAAAGAAAGGATGGAGGGAGGGAGGGAGGGATGGATGGACAGAAAGAATACACAGCTAGGATACACAGCTAGGAAGGACAGAAGCATAGGGAGGACAGGCAGAACAGAAGGACAGACAAACAGAAGGATTTCTGGGTCCTTCAGCACCTCTTTGGGCATCTCCTTCCTCCCCAGCACCCTTCTCCTTCAGCTTGGCCTTCACTGCTCCCTCACCAGCCCAGCCACAGCACCTGGACTCCTCACGTCTCCCTAACGTCCTCATTCCTGTTCCCATTCCTTTTCCCATCCCTGTCCCCATCCTATCTCCTCCATAACTGTCCCAATCTTGCCCCATCCCTGTCCTGTCTCCATCCTCTTACTTCTCTCCCTATCCTAGTCTCCACCTGGTTCCCATCTTGTCTCTATCCTTGTCCCCTTCACTGTCCCTGACTCCATCCCTTTCCCAATACCTGCTCTCATCCTTTCCTCATCCCTGTCCCCATCTTGTCTCTTGTCCTTGTCTCCATCTTGTCCCTATCTCCTCATCCTATCCCAATCCCTGTCCCCATCTTATCTGCATCTTATGCCCATCCCTGTCTCCATCCCTGTCCCCATCCTCTCCTCATCCTATCTCCATCCATATCCTCATCCTATTCCCATCCCTATCTCCATCCCTATCCCCATTCTCTCCTCATCCTATCCCCATCCCTATCCCCATCCTATCCCCATCCCTATCCCCATCCTCTCCTCATCCTATCTCCATCCATATCCTCATCCTATTCCCATCCCTATCTCCATCCCTATCCCCATTCTCTCCTCATCCTATCCCCATCCCTATCCCCATCCTATCCCCATCCCTATCCCCATCCTCTCCTCATCCTATCTCCATCCCTATCCCTGTCCTATCCTATCCTATCCTATCCTATCCTATCCTATCCTATCCTATCCTATCCTATCCTATCCTATCCTATCCTATCCTATCCTCATCCTATCCCCATCCTTATCCCTATCCTATCCTATCCTATCCTATCCTATCCTATCCTATCCTATCCTATCCTATCCTATCCTATCCTATCCTATCCTATCCTATCCTATCCTATCCTCATCCTATCCCCATCCCTATCCCCACCCTAACCGCTTCCCATCCCCAGCCTGTCCCAACCCTCTCCCCATCCTCTCCCCATCCTCTCCTCACCCTGTCCCCATCCTCTCCTCACCCTGTCCCCATCCTCTCCTCACCCTGTCCCCATCCCTGACCCGCCGTCTGGGGACAGCACTCCGCGCCCGCGGCGCTGCTGCTCTCCCCTCCCGCCACGCTCCTGCCTTCGCCTTGTTCATTTTCTGCTCGAGTTTCCGCGGCGCCGGCGCCCGGCTGCATACAAACGACGCTTTTACCCCAAACGAGAGCTGCAGATGGGTTCGGTGGTTTGGTTTTTTTTCCCCCCTCGTTGCCATGGAAACCTTCCCTCGACTGCTCTTCGACTTCCCGAGCAGCCCTGGCCAAGGTGGAGTCCATTCAGCTGTGAAGCACTCCCCGTGGTACCCAGCAAGGACTCGCGGGGACAGGGCAAGGACGTGCCCCGGGCTGGGTGATGAGGAGGGACCCAAGGGCGGCACTGGACACCAACACAACCAACAGCATCGCCTTGGGTGTGCTTCACCCGGGGGATGAGGAGTGGGCTTTGGGATGGAGCAGATCCCACAACGTTCCCTCCTTGTCTCTGTCCTTGTCCCCAGCCCTGTCCCTGTCTCCAGCCCTTTCCCATTACCTGTCCTCATCCTTTCTTCATCCCCATCTCCACGGCTGTCCTCATCTCCTCCCCGTCCCCACCTTCTCCCTATCTCTGTCCCTATCTTCTCCCCATCCCTGTCCCCATCTTCTCTCCATCTCTGTCCCCATCTTCTTTCCATCCCTGTCCCCATCTTCTCCCCATCCCTGTCCCCATCTTCTCCCCATCCCTGTCCCCATCTTCTCCCCATCCCTGACCCCATCTTCTCCCCATCCCTGTCCTCATCTTCTCCCCCTCCCTGTCCTCATCTTCTCCCCCTCCCTGTCCCCATCTTCTCCCCCTCCCTGTCCCCATCTTCTCCCCATCCCTGTCCCCATCTTCTCCCCATCCCTGTCCCCACCCTATCTCCACCACTGTCCCTATCTTGTCCACATTCTATTCCCTTCCCTTTCCCCATCCCATCCCTGTCTTGTCCCCAGCCTGTCTCCATCTTCTCTCCTTCAGCTCCTCCACACAGGGAAGGCTGAGGGCACTGCTCCCCATTTTGCCCAGTTTGGACCCCAAGTGGCTTTGGGTACCCCCATATGGAGCTGGGGATGGGGATGATGACAGGAGGAGAGGTCAGGGTGGGACCCTGCCAGCCTCGCTGCCACCCCCTGACCCAAACTGCAGCTTTTCCCCTCACTTAATGATTTTTTGCCCCCCCTCCCGATAACTTTTGTCCTTTTATTGGCTTTTCTCAGCCGTATCTGGGAGACAAGAAGCAAAAATAATGCACCAGTTTGGGGGGAACTGGGGAAGTTTTGGGGCGGGGGGAATGGGGCTCTGAGGTGGCTCAGGGACCCCTCCTCCACAGGTGGCTGCTAGCCCCTGGGGTGGTCCCAGGGGTGGCCAGGTCGCTGCGCTCCTGGGCGAGCCCGGAGGGTGGAGCAGTTGTCCCGAAAATGGGAATTGCGGGATCTGGCTCCCAGCTCCCCGTTGGAAGGGACCCAGGAGACCTGGGTTGGTTCTGCCACCTGAACGCCCCTGGCTGCTGCGGGTCTCACCCTGGAATCCTGCATCCTACCCCACCCTGTCCCTCCCCATGGTATCCCCTGGCTCTCCATACCATCCCGTCCCGTCCCATCCCATCCCATCCCATCCCATCCCATCCCATCCCATCCCATCCCATCCCATCCCATCCCATCCCATCCCATCCCCTATTTTCCCAGTCTACGACCCAGCACCCTTCCCACCACTCTCTACACAGTCCACAGCTCAGCCTCCCATCCCACCACGCCGTGACTCCACCACTTCACTTCATCCCACCTCATCCCCCACCCCATCCCACCCCACTCCATCCCATCCCATCCCACCCCATCCCATCCCTCTCCACCCAACCCTGAGCTCCTCACCCACCCCCGCCCCCCATCCTCTCCTATCTTCTTTTTGTCCATTCCCATCACCCTGCTGGGGAAGGGGGTCCAGGGGAGGGGGGGCCAGGGAGTGCGGGGTGGAGGCGGAGGTGGGAAAATGGGTCGAACCCTCCCGATTTAAGTGGAAATCCTTGAGGAGAAGGCAGGGAAGCAGGGAAGCGATGGGAGAAGCCCAAGCCCTGGCAGGCGGAGCCGGAGCCGGAGCCGCTGCCGCTGCGCCGCTTCCAGCCCTGCGCTGGGAGAACAAAGGAGCAGGAAAAAATTGGGAGGGAAGGGGGCAGGATTGATCCCTGCCCCCCCCCCGACTCCTCTCCCAGCGTCCCCACCCCCCCCCAACCCCCTGCCTCTTGTTGCAGGTTTCTGCTGCTGGTGGGGGCTATAAATCACTGCTCCTCACTCGGCTGTGCTAATTTGGGGGCATTAAGGAAGCTGCCCCCACCCCAGCACCCCCAAAACACCGGCTGTGGGCACCCAAAAGTGGGTCTGGTTCTTTTGGGGGGGGGGGGGGCGGGCGGGCGAGGGAGGGTTATAAAGGTTTGGGTTCTGAGGGGGCAGCTCGGTTGGGGCATTTGGGGCTCTTTGAGGGCAGTTTGGGACTCAGTGGGGACAGTTTAGGACTTGGCAGGGTTGGTTTTGGGGCTCGGTGGGGGCAGGCTGGGGCTCTTTGGGGCAGTTTTGGGGCTCGATGGGGGCAGGCTGGGGCTCTTTGGGGCAGTTTGGGGGCTCGATGGGGGCAGTTTGTGGCTGT
This sequence comes from Picus viridis, assembly GCA_033816785.1. Taxonomy (NCBI): domain Eukaryota; kingdom Metazoa; phylum Chordata; class Aves; order Piciformes; family Picidae; genus Picus; species Picus viridis. The sequence goes on along the minus strand of CM066605.1, from coordinate 93,787 downwards.
TTCAGGCAATTTTGGGGCTCGATGAGAGCAGTCTGGGGCTCAGTGGGGCAGTTTTGGGGCTCGATGGGGGCTGTCTGGGGCTCTTTGAGGCAATTTTGGGGCTCGATGAGGGCAGTCTGGGGCTCTTTGGGGCAGTTTTGGTGGCTGCTGGATGTCTCCAAGACACCATCCCCAGATCTAAGACATGGTCCTCAAGCCACATCCCCAGCCCAAGACATGTCCCAGGCAGGAGGTGACGAAGAGCAGGACAGGTGGAGGAGGAGAAGAGGACCAAGAAAGAGCCTGGAGGGCAGAGAGGAGCTGGGAAATAAACCCCAAACTTCTCCATTTCCACCATCCAAATCCTTCTGGACATCCTCCTTGGCCGCCCCAGCAGAGCCCCAGAGCAGCTTCTCATCACTTTTCTTGCCAGGAGAAACCAAACCAAGCCCTGAACCCTCACTTTAACTCTCCATCCTCTGCCCATGGAGCATCCACGTCCTGGATGCTCCTGGATCTACGACGCTGCTGTGCTGGTCCAGTAAATCTGGAGGCTCTGGAGGCGTCTCCCAGCTCCCCCCTCCCCCATAAATATCTCCATTTCCTGCTGTCCTGCAGGGCAGATCAGATCAGCCTTTAAATGTCAGGAGGGAAGGAAAGTTTGGCATGAAAGAGCCCATAAAAAAAGGGGGGAAAAAAAATAGGAAACCCCCAGCGAGGGGGGGGGGAGAGGGAAAGGAGCCTGGGAGCAGCCCCGAGGCTCCAGGGATTGGTTCAGGGATTCCTTTCCCGTGGCTGCAGGGAGTGAGGACCTGTTGGAAGCCAGCTCGGCACAGAAAGGCTCCATCAGCACCCCTCGGCCAGGAGGATGAGGGCTGGGGGGGTGGTTGGGGAGCTGGGAGGGGGCTCAAGGCGGGGTGTGCGTGCAGAGTGGGTTGGTTGGCAGCCCAAAGGGCAGTGGGCGACCTGGTGGCATCCCGGCTGTTCACTGGTGGCTAAAAGGGAGCTGGATGCCGCCCTGGGGACAGCAACGGGTCCTCCTGCCTGGATGTCACCAGAGAGTCAGGAGAGCAGAGCTGGGCTGGATGCCTCCAACCCGCCCCCACCCCCGCCCCGAGTGTCACCTGCAGCCCAGTATCACCCATGGGCACCTGGTGTCACCCAGGTGATTGCTGGGAGCAGAGATCCCCACGATCCAGGTGTGGGTGTGACAGAGATCCCTCTGATCCAGCTGTCCCCATCCCTGCCCCATCCCTGTCCCCATCCCTATTCCTGACCACATCCCTATCCCTGTCCCCTTCTCTGTCCCCACCTTGTCCCTGTTCTATTCCCATCCCCATCCCTGTCCCCACCTTGTCGTCATCCCCATCCCATTCCCATCCCTGTGCCCACCCTGTCCCCATCCTATCCCCGTTCCCCTCCCTGTCCCCACCTCGTCCCTCGCTGTCCCGGAGGTCCCGCTCCCGCCGCCGCCTCATTAAGATGCAGCGCGGGCAGCGACTGCGCCAGCGCCGGGACCGGGAGCGGGGACCGAGAACGGGGACAAGAACCGGGGACCGGGACCAGAGGCGGGGAATCGCCCCCTACCCAGTGACCCTTTCCTAGCCCTGGCATCTCTTTGCCCACTTCCACCCCCACGTACCCTGGGTCTTCATTAAGGAGTTAATTACGGGCGGCTTACGCTGGTCCCAGACAGCCTCACCCCCGCACCCACCCTGTGGTGTCACCGTGTCCCCAGCACCCTGTGGTGACACCGAACTTCCCCCCGGCACTTTGAGGAGCCTCCAGTACCTCGAAGTGACACTGACTCCCAGCACCTTGGGGTGACATCACCTCCCTTGCACCCTAGGGGGTCCCCAGCACCCTGAGGTGATACTGATCTCCCCACCAGCACCCACCCTAAAGTGACACTGACCCCCTCCAGCACCTACGGGTGACGCTGACCCTCATCACCCTGGGGTGGCACGGAACCTCCTAGCACCTCGAGGTGCCATCAGCCCCCCGCACCCTGGTGACCACCCCCAAGCACCCTGAGGTGACATCAGCCCCCCTATACCCTGGGAACCCCCCAGCACCTTGAGGTAACGTCACCCTCTCCTGCACCCTGAGTTGGCACCGTGCTCCCAGCACCCTTGGGCGGCACTGACCCCCCCACCCGGCCAGCCCTCTGGGTATCTGCACCTCCCTCACGCCTCCTCCTCCGAAATCCCCCCGCAAGGCCACTTCTGGCCGCCAGGGGGCGCACCACGAGGCGCAGCCTCCTCCCCTTCCGCCCTCCCCGGCGCCTCTCCGCCGAGGGCGCGGCGCTCCAGGCTGCGCCTCCTCCCGGCCAGCAGGCGGCGCCAGGAAGGATAGCGACGCTCTGGGGCCGGCAGCCTCCTGCCTCTCGGTGGCGCTTCCGGCCGCGCCTGCGCACTCGCTGCCCCCGCGACCTGCCCGCTGCCGGCGCCGCAGGTGAGTGGCACCGGCCCGGAGGGACACCCCCCGGGGGGAGATCCGCTTGGTGGGGGCGAGGAGAGGGCAGAGAGGCCCTCTCCGGGTGGAGGCGTGGCAGAGAGACCCCGCAGGGGATGGTGGGAGGCTGAGAGAGGCCTTGGCGGGTGGAGAAGGGGGAGGCCTCGCCTCAGGGGCGGGGGACAGTGAAGAGGAAACCCTCCCGAGAGGGGACAGGGAGGGCGACCCCCGCCTCGAGGATCCGGTTGGTGCTGGGGCATCCCCTCCTCGAGTCTGGGGCTGACCCCTCGGTGTTCGGAGTGACCCTGCCCTGTTGTGGGGCGACTGTGCCAGCGCAGGGCGCTGGGGGCCCCGAGGGTGCTGGGGTGTCTCAGCACCCAGGTGCTGCCCTCCCCCCGGGTGCTGGGGTGTCTCCGTCCCCCCCAGGGTGCTGGAGAGCTGGAGCCTTCTGGAGTGACCTCCCTCCAGGCTGAAGCTTCACCCCTCACCTGCTCTGTCCTCTCCAGCCCCCATGTCCCCTGCCAGCACTGGGGGTCCGCAGGCTGTGACCCCCGCACCGAGCCGTCACAGTCTCTCTCCATGCCTGGGTGCCTGGGCGGCAGGGCCGAGGCAGGGTCCTCAGGGCCTGTCCTGCCTCATAAGCTCCTTTTGCCGCCCCCCGTGGGTGAACCCCCCAGGCCTTGCACTGGAGCAACTCCAGGACCCCAAAGTCCTTAGCTCTGAACTGGCTCCGTGGTGGCACTCAGCCAGGACCTATCAACGTGGGTGACCAAGATGTGTCCTGCCCTGCTTCTCCTGCATGGCTCAGACCTCCTGTGTGTCCCCAGGTGCCCTGTGTGTCCCGGGGACACCCCTCACACCCCACCCCTCCGGTGTCTGTGTGTCTCTTCCAGCCGTGTCCCCTGCCTGCGTCCCTCTGTCCCTCACCATGTACGCCTGTGCAAAGTTCATCTCCACTCCTGCTCTAGTGAGTAGTGGCAAACCCTCCTCGTCCCCTCCCTGTCCCCTTCACAGGATGAGGGAATAGGGGGAGGTAACACCTTGGGGACAAGAGGTCTGGGGGGACACTTTTGCAGGTTCAGAGCCACCCTGAGCTGCTCTGAAGGTGAGCAGAGCCCCAGGCACTGGTTTGCTGTGGTTAAAGACCGTTTGCCAGCATGTGGTGGTTACTAATTAATTAATTACCTACGTGGAGGTGGATCCAGCCCTGCCAGTAATGAGCCTGTGGCCGGGTGCCAGCTCCAGCAGCTCTGGGATCTCTGCACTGATGCCCCTGGCTAGGGGTGCCCGTGGCAGGGCTGTGGGGTACCAAAAGGCTCCTTTTGGGTGCTGGGATCAGCTGTGTGCTGCCGGCTCGTGGGGGTGCCCGAGGGGAGGAGCAGGTTTGGAGGGTGTCAGAGGTGACAGCAGTGGCCTCAGGGGACATCGGGTGGAGTTGTGCCGCCCTGAGGTGGGGCAGGATGGGGTGTGCCACCCAAACTGAAGGGTGCTGTGCCTTGCAGGTGAGGAGGAGCTCACGGGTGCTGTGCCAGCCCCTCTCTGCCTCCGTGCTGAGCAGCCCTGAGGCCCGGACAGAGCAGGTAACTCACCCAGCCCAGCCCGGGTTGAGGCACTGTGCCCTGAGCCAGTGCCCTCTGCCTGCCCCGGGGCTCCCCGAGGGGCTGCAGGGAGCCAGATGGGAGGAAACTGAGGCGGGGGGGGGGGATCCGCGGGGGGGGGAGGTTCAAACCTCTTGCCCACCCTGCCGTGTCCCCCCCCCCAGGCGAGGGCGGGTGCCTGCCGTGCCCTGCGGACGAGCGCGGCTCACCGCGACATCGACACCGCCGCCAAGTTCATCGGCGCCGGCGCCGCCACCGTGGGCGTGGCAGGGTCCGGCGCTGGCATCGGCACCGTCTTCGGCAGCCTCATCATCGGCTACGCCAGGTCAGGGCGAGGGGGTGGGAGGGGGAGGCAGTACCACGGGGCTGGAACTCTGAGGGGCTCGGGGCCCGGTTGTGACCCCGGCATCCCCTCCCCACAGGAACCCCTCGCTGAAGCAGCAGCTCTTCTCCTACGCCATCCTGGGCTTTGCCCTCTCCGAGGCCATGGGGCTCTTCTGCCTCATGGTGGCCTTCCTCATCCTCTTTGCCATGTGAAGGAGCCGGTGGCAGTGACGGTGACAGAGCCAGCGCCCCGCTGTGCCAGGTGCCCCCGCCCAGCCGTGCCAGCCTGGGGGCAGGGGGCAGCCCCAGCCCCGCCGCGGGCAGGAGGGGAATAAAGACGGTTTGATAAGGGGGTCTGGGCTCCTCGTGTCTCCTTGGTGGCTCCATCCTTTGTCACTGGCCCATGGCTGCCGCTGGGGCAGCCTTGGGATCACCCTGGGGAGGTGGCAGCATCCCCAGAGGGTCTGGAGCTGAGCCCGGCTGCCACTCTGAGCCCCCAACCACACCCCCAAGGACAGGGACATCATTGATCCTCGGGGACAAGCAGGAACCCTCGGGATGGCTGCCTGGGATGTGTCACCTCCACCTGTCCCTGCCCAGGGACATCACCACCTCCTTGGGGGACACCTCAACTGTGGCCAGTCCCTGGGTCACAAACTGGGGTGTTGCCGGGTGTGGGGGTGTGAGTGCCAGGGGTGTCCTGGTGAGAAAGTGTCCCAGTGTCAGGATGTCCCTGGATAACAACGTCCTGGTGTCAGGAGTGTTGGAATGTTTGGATGTTGGGGGTATCCCAGTGTCAGGGTGTCCTGGTCCTGGGGGTGTCCCTGTGGGAGGGTGTCAGGGTGTCCCAGTGGCCTGGTGCAGGGCTGTCCCGGTCCTGGGGGGGGGTCCCAGTGTGGGGGTGTCCCAGTTTCAGGGTGTCCTAGTGTCAGGGATGTCCCCATGTCTCAGTTTAGGGCTGTCCCGGGGCTGTGCCGGTGCCCCCTTCCCGCTGCTCCCTCCACTGCCCGAGGCCTCCCTCTGCCTGCCCCCGCCCCCGTGGGCGTTCCCTGCCCCGCCCCGGGAATGCCCCGCCCCCCGCAGCCCCCCATTGGCTTCCCCGCCGTTCCCCCTCCTTTGAACTCTCGCGAGAGTCTCGCGCGGGCTGGCGCGGGGCGGGGGTGTTGTGGGGGGAGGAAGCCCCAGCGCGAGCGGCAGGCAGCGCGAGGCCCCGGCGGCGCGGCGCGGCGCGGCCCGGCCCGGCCCCGCCCCGGCCTCCCTCAGGTAAGCGGCGGCGCCCGGGCCCGGCGACGCGGCGGGGCTGCCCCGGGCTGGGGCGGCAGGAAGCGGCGGGGCAGCCCCCGGGGTGTGTGTGGGGGAAGCAGCGGGGAGCCCCGGCCGGCCCCTCCCCCCACAACTCTCCCCGAGTTTCTGTGGGGCGGCCGCTCCGCGCTCCTCCGCCCTGTATGCTGATTGACAGCCTCTCTGCACCAATGAGCTCGCTGTTAGGGGCGGAGTGGCGGGGGCCGCGGCCAATGGGAGATTTAGGCGGGGCCGCGGTGGGGTAAGGCCCTCCCCGATGGGCGGGGCTGCTGCAGGCAGCGAGGGGCCCGGGCGGTGCCTTGGGGGGAGCCGGAGGCCAGGGGGGCCCTGGGGTGGGGGAAACTGGGAGAAATGGGGGGGCCATGGGGGGCTGGGGGTGGTCATCAGCGGGATACGGCGTGTCAGGGGTGTAGGGGGTGGGATCTGGGGTGGGGGTCAGGGTGACTCGGGGTGTCAGCAGGACTGGGGGCTTGTGGAGTGAGGGTCAGGGGGAGCGGAGTGTCAGGGGCGTGGGGAGGCCTCTGGGGTGAGAGTCTGTGTGGCCCTCTGGAGGGGGGCCCTGGGAGGCCTTCAGGAGTGGGGGCGAGCTCGAGCGATTGCACTCGGGGGATATGGGGGGGGGCCGCTTGTGGAGGGTCTTAGGGGGGTTGCACATATAGGGGGGCTGTGAAGGGAGTGGGATCTTGGAGTGAGGACCGAACCCTGGTGAGGTACTGGGGGAGGTTCCTGAGGAGTGGGAGAGCTTTGGAAGATGAGAGAGAACTGGGGGGATTTGGCTTGCAGGTCTTGGGGAGGACCCTGCAGAGATATGAGGCACCCTGAGGGGTGGCAGATGTGGGGACCTCAGGGGTTAGAGGAGCCTTGGGAGCGGCCCTGTTGGGGACCCCCTTAATTCAGGGCTTGGGGCTTGGTGTGGTGGCTTGCAGCTCTTGGTGCAGCTGGGGGAATCCAGGCCTGGGTACTGGGAGGGGCTGCTGGTGACCGTGGGGATGTTGTAGGTGCCCATGGGGTGAAGGTGCAGTGGGCACCAGGGTGCAGAGGCTGCTGAGTGTGGGTCTGCAGGTGGCTGGGAGGTGGGAGGAACTCTCAGCCCTGTCCCACCCAACACAGTCCCGGAGGGATCAGTGGCTCCTGCGGTGCTGAGTAGCAGAAAGCATGGAAGCAGCAGGAATGGGAGAGTTCAGGAGCCCCTTCCCGAGTCTGGAGCCATGCTGGGGGCCTGTGGCAGCTCCAACTTCTGCCAGCTGCCTGTAACAGGGAGGTTTCACCACGCACTTGGCTCCTCTGCTGCAGGCAAATCTCTTGGTAGCTCCAACATTCCAGCCTGGCTCAGGTCTTGGGGGGCTGCCAGAAGCATTGGGTTGGAGACCCTCAGCCTTCCTGAGGTGTGAGATGGGGATGAGTGTGACACCAAAACCTTCTTCTGCTCAGCCTCCCACCTTTGGGTCTTTCTGCCTCTTCCTTTGGGGCCTCCTCCTCTCCAGCTCCAGCATTTGGGTGATGTTTTCTCTTCTGTCCTTGCTCAAGTCCCCAAAAAGGCAGCCTGAAGGTTCAGGGGCAGGTCCCTGGACTTCCCAGTTGATTTGTGCCTCTCTGCAGTGCTTGCTGGGCAGGGATCTGCTTCCAGCAGGCAGGGCCTGGTCTGAAGGGGTTGTCCCCCTGGAGGAGGAATCCAGCAGCAGCTCTCCACAACTGGCTTTGCTGCATGAGGTTTTCTCAGCAGAGACTAAGAATAACTCCATTGTGGGGCCAGGGAGGAGCAGTTTTGGAGGGGGGTGGATTGAGCAGCCAGATTCCTGTTGGGATGACAAGTGGGGTCAACATCCTTGCCCCTGGTTTGCCTCAGGTTGGCTTCACCTTCTGTGGCAGGGGGAGGTGGTTGCTGTTGCTTGGAGGGTGCTGGAGCAGTGGTTTGCTCCTTGTGGTGACACCCAACTCGAACCAACACTTTGTGGCTTCAAGTGGAAGCATCTGGTGAGGTTTTCAGGGCTGAACCTGTGGCCAGGGTGGGCTTTCCTTGGAAGAGTTTGGGATGTTCTGCTCCTAGAAGTTGGTTGGGAATGGGAAGGGAAAGGCTTTTAGGATCCTTTAGACCTTTTGAGAGCCTGGAGGCAGCCCAGTGCTGCAGCAGGCCTTGGGTTGTGCTCAATTGTTCAACATTTCCTCTCCTTTCTGGCACTTGGCTGGCAGCTGCGTGTCCAGAAGGAGCTTGTCCACCGTGCTCCCTGCTCAGCCAAACCAGACCCCCAGGGGCCTTCATCCTGCCTTGGAAACCAACCCCTCCAGCTGCTTTGCTCTGTTGAGAGCTCCCCCAGTTTGCCAGGATCCTCCTGGCAGTTGGAGAGCTCAGAGGCTGGGGCTTGCCCTCCTTTGCTCCCTCTGCTCAGGCTCTCCATGAACTCCGGGAAGCTTGACCCTTCCCCACCTGGAGTTGGTCTTCAGCTCAGCATCCTCCTCTTGAAGGCCTTTGTGACACCTCCTGCTTCTTGCTCCTCTCTTTCCCTCAAGGCTCCTCATGTCCCACTCTGAGCACTCGGTGCCCTGCAGCTTCTCTGTGTGACTTTTTGCAGCTCTCAGGTGCTCATGAGCCTTCTGAGGCTTGCTGCAAGCCCCTCTGACCCACCTCGGCCTGGGGTCCTTGCTGCTTGGAGGTAACCTGACGGGTGCTGCAAGTTCCTGGGGCACACCCAGGGTTCTGAGCTTGGAGATAGCTGGACCTGGGGGTGCTGGTGGCCAGCCTGAGGCATGTGTGGCCAAGAAGGCCAGTGGTCTCCTGGGGGACATTCAGAGGAGTGTGGCCAGCAGGGCAGGGGAGGCTCTGCTGCCCCTGCACCGCGCCGGGGCAGATCTTTGCCAGCCTGAAGCATTCCGCAGGGGCTGAAGGTGAGCAGGAGCTGCTGGGCCACATCAGGCCCAGGGCAGAGCCAAGCTCCCAGCCCTCATCAGCCACTTGGTGAAAGCCTCCTGAGAGGATCCAACCCCTTGAGCTGCAGGGGAGCAGCTCAGGGACTGCCCCTGGCACTGCCACCCTCGTCCCAGGGCCGAGCCAGCCGGCGCAGAGCCCGGAATGCTCCTCTGCTGTCCCACCCTTGTGTGAGAGAAGGAAGCAGGGCTGGGGACGTGGTGCCAGCTGCTGCAAGCTGGTTCCTGAGTAAACAGAGCTGCTGTGCCAGCCCCAGGCTGTGCTGCCTGCTGCAGGGCTTTTGCTGCCCTCACCCTGCAGAGCTCAGAGCCGGCTGGGAGGCAGCAAAAGCCCTGGAGGAGGAGGAGCTGCAGGAGATGTTTGCTTCCCTTGGCCCTAAAAAAAACCACCAAGGGGGGGTTTGAGGGAGCTCCTTGGGTGGGAGATCCTGGCCTGGAGCAGCAGTGGTGTGGGCAGCAGGAGCAGGGCAGGGATTGTCCCCCTGGAGTGGGCGCTGGGGAGGCCACAGCTGGACGCCTGGGGTCCGTTTTGGGCTCCTCACTCCAAGGAGGATGTTGAGGGCCTGAGGCAGGGCCAGAGAAGGGCAGTGGAGATAGGGGAGGGTCTGGAGAACTTCTGAGGAGCAGCTATGGGGTCTGGGGGTGTTCAGCCTGGAGAAGAGGAGGCTGAGGAGAGTCCTTCTGGCTCTCTGCAACTCCCTGAGAGGGAGCTGGAGCCAGGTGGGGGTTGGTCTCCTGCCAAGGAGCAAGGGACAGGAGGAGAGCAAATGGCCTCAAGTTGCCCCAGGGCAGGTTCAGCTTGGCCATGAGGAACAATTTCTGCCCCCTGAGGCTTGTCCAGGCCTGGCCCAGTCCACCCAGGGCAGTGGTGGAGTCTCCATCCCTGGAGGGCTTTCAAAGCCCTTGGAGCCGTGGTGCTGAGGGCCAGGGCTTGGTGGTGCCCTGGGGCAGTGCTGGGTTCAAGGTTGGCCTCCAGGAGCTTTGGAGTCTTCTCCATCCTGAAGGATTCCTTGCCTGTAGTGCAGGTTGTGCCTGGAGCTGCAGAGTTCAGCACTCCTCTGCCCTTGGCTGGGCTCTTGCACAACTTTTCCCTCATTTTTAGGGTTTTTTGGTGTTGGGTTTTTTTTTTTTCTCTTGTGTGCTTGTGGAGAATGTTTTGAGGGCCTGCCTGGCAGCCTCCTCCTCCTCCTCCTTCTCCCAAATGCCTTTGTTGCTATTTAAAACCCCCCTCAGAAGAGTCCAAAAGCAGCTTTTGAGAGCCATCACTGTGTGAGGGACTTGGCTGCTGCTGGAGTTGGCAGGGCTGGAGCAGCAGCAGTGCCCAAAGTTGTGTATTTAGACCTGTGAGGAGCCCTCCCTGCGCCCTCTTCCAACCCTTTAACTGCTTCCAGAGTAAAGCAGTCTTGGAGCAGAGTTGGGCTTGGTGGGGTTTGGGCCAAAAAAAGCTCCTTTTTGGTGCTGAGTTTGCAGAGATGAAGAGAAGAGAACTTTCAAACCCCCTCAGCAGTTGCAGCCTGGAGTTATTTGAACTGGCCAGAGGGCAAAACTGGGCTGGAGCACCAAGAGCTGCAGCTTGCCTGGGACTTGGAAGCTGCCTCTGGAGTGTCAGGTTCAGAGATCTGTGGGATGGGTTGGGTTGGAAGGGACCTTGAAGATCATCTAGTTGAGGATCTTCTAGTTCCAACCCCTCTGCCATGGGCTGGAACTAGGTCATCTTCAGCCTTGCCCTGGGAGGTCTTCAGCCTTGCCCTGGGAGGTCTTCAGCCTTGCCCTGGGAGGTCTTCAGCCTTGCCCTGGGAGGTCTTCAGCCTTGCCCTGGGAGGTCTTCAGCCTTGCCCTGGGAGGTCTTCAGCCTTGCCCTAGGGCTACTGAAGCCCTATGAGGAGCACAGGCTGAGGGAACTGGGGTGCTCAGCCTGGAGAGGAGAAGGTTCCAGGAGGACCTCAGAGCTGCCTTCCAATCCCTGCAGGGATCCTGCAGGAAGGCTGCAGAGGAACTTCTCCTGAGGGTGTCTGGAGCCAGGACAAGGGGAATGGTTTGAAGCTGAGGCAGAGCAGGGTTGGAGTGGATCTGAGGAAGAAGTTGTGCAGCAGCATGAGGGTGGTGAGAGCCTGGCACAGGCTGCCCAGGGAGGCTGTGGCTGCCTCCTGCCTGGGGGTGTTGAAGGCCAGGCTGGATGAGGCCTTGAGCAGCCTGGGCTGGTTATGAGTTGTCCCTGCCCATGGCAGGGGGTTGGAGTTGATGACCTTTGAGGTCCCTTCCAACCTGAGCCATTCTCTGACCTCTGCCTCTTTGAGACCCCTTCCAGGGATGGGGATCCAACCACCTCCCTGGGCTGCCTGCTGCAAGGCTTTGAGTGAAGGAATTTCTCCTGGTGTCCAAGCCTGGGGCAGCTTGAGGCCATTTCCTCTTGTCCTGTACCTTGAGAGAACCCAGCCCCAAGCTCCTGGGGGGCAGCACCCAGGCTCTACATTCTTTCAAGCTTTCCCTGCGAGCACAATGCCTTCAAGGCTCAGCTTTGGGGCTCTGCTGCCTCCTTCCCAGCAGCTCTTTGCTTTCATTGACCCAGGAGCTCCTCAGCAGCTCAAAGAATTTCAGGAAATGGTTCTCCAGTTTCTAGGTCACTCAGGCAGAAAAAAGAAATTCATTCTCAGAGCCTCTCTTGGCATTATCTCTGCTCAGGAAGGAGCTGTGAAGTCTCTGAGGTTTTTCCTTCCTTCCTTCCATTTGAATTATTTCTCTCTCCTGCAGTAGATCTCTTGCAATGGGTTGTCCCTGCTGGGAGGAAGAGCAGGCCTGAAGATCTATCACTGCTAATGGAGAAGCACCAAGCCAGGCCCAGAGCTGCAGTGCCAAGATCTGGGTCCTGGGAGCTGCCTTTTGGAGGTTCAGAGATTCATGGAATGGGTTGGAAGGAACCTTGAAGATCACCCAGTTCCAACCCCCTCCCCCCCCTCTGCCATGGGCTATGGAGGAGGCCAAGTCCCAGCTCCATGGGGATGGGACAGAGGTTCCTCTGGAAGCTTGAGGGCTGAGCACCCAGCAGGGTTTTGCTTTCCCCCTTGTGCTGTAGGTTCCCTGGGAAGGACTCCAGTGTCTGCTGGAGCTTCACTCCCTGCAGGTCCTGGCCACTGTCCCAGCTGACACAGTTGGCTTTGCCTCATTGACCTCCCAGAGCTTCCAGAGGCCTCTGCAGCAGAGCTCTGCAGCCCTTTGGCTTTCTCTTCCCCCAGATGACAGCTTGCAGCTTCTCTTGGTGCTCTTGGCTTACCAGCCAAACCTTCCCTCACACCCCAAAAGAACTTCAAGGAAACCCCAAGTCCTGGCATCACAGAGTGGTTTGGTTGGAAGAGGTGACAGAATCCACCCCTTGAGCCAGCACTGCCAGGGCACCACCAAACCATGGCCCTCAGCACCACAGCTCCGTGGCTTTGGGAGCACACCCACACCCCCCCAGGGATGGGGACTGCACCACTGCCTTGGGTGGATCAGATCTGTCCTCCAGACCCTTCCCCTTGTCCTCCAGACCCTTCCCCTTGTCCTCCAGACCCTTCCTCAGCTTCACTGCCCTTCTCTGGACCTTCTCCAGCCCCTCAATGTCCCTCTGGGAGAGAGGGGGCATGGTGGAGGTAGTTTGGGGAACACCAACCCCCCCCCCCCGCCCCAGCCAAGTGCTGGGTTCCTCTCCAAGCATTTTCTTGCTGCTGATGCTGCCTCCTCCATGACCCAGCTTCTCCCACCCCATTCTGAGCCCCATGTGCTGAATGTTCCTCTGGCTGGGGCAGGAAGCTCCAGGCTGGGAGCCTTTCCTGGAGCAGTCTCCAAGCTCCATGCTTCCTTCCTTGCATTTTAGTGGCAACCTCAACCTGCTTTGGAGAGCTGTGGGCAGAGCCTTCAGCTTCCTCCTCCCTCCCTCTCTCCCTCCCTCCCTCCCTCCCCAAAAGCAGTCTGGGTTTGGGTTGCAGCCAGCCAGCCCCAATCCCACTGCCAGCTCCCAGGCCAGTGGCAATTCCAGGGAATTCCATCCCATGCCTGCCCCCATCTTCTGTGTGGTGCTGCAGGGGGCTGTGGTGCTGCAGGGATCTGTGGTGCAGCAGGAGGATGTGGTGCTGCAGGGGATGTACTGCAGGGATCTATGGTGCAGCAGGAAGATGTTGTGCAGGGACTGCAAGAGCTGTGGTGGTGCTGCAGGGGATGTACTGCAGGGATCTGTGGTGCAGCAGGAGGATGTTGTGTTGCAAGAGCTGTGGTGCTGCAGGAGGATGTGGTGGAGCTGTGGTGCTGCAGGGGATGTACTGCAGGGATCTGTGGTGCAGCAGGAGGATGTGGTGCTGCAGGGATCTGTGGTGCTGCAGGGGATGTACTGCAGGGATCTGTGGTGCAGCAGGAGGAGGAGGGATGTGGTGCTGCAGGGATCTGTGGTGCTGCAGGGGATGTACTGCAGGGATCTGTGGTGCAGCAGGAGGATGTGGTGCTGCAGGGGAGCTGTACTGCAGGGTGCTGCAGGGGAGCTGTGGTGCTGCAGGGGAGCTGTGGTGCTGCAGGGAGCTGTTTCCCCCAGCCCTGCAGCCTTGCAGCCCTGCAGCCATCCATAACCATCTCATTACTGTGGGTTTTTATCTCCTCTCCCAGCAGCAGCAGCCAAGGGCTGGTCCTTGGGGCTGGCTCTGGTGCCTGGAGCACGATTTGGGGGCTGAATGGCCTCGTTTGTGTCGCTGGGCTCCGCTTGTTAGTGCTCCTGGCACAGCTCCCAGGGCTCCACCACGCTCCCCAGCTGGAGCTGGCATGGCCTTGGCACTCGTCAGGCTCCCAGAATGAATCCCAGGGAGCTCAGGCTGGGGAAAAGTTAACTCCTGGAGTGGTTTCAGCTCCTGCAGTGGAAGTGGGAAGGCTGAGAGGAGAGCAAGGAGGCAACAAGCACAGAGTCATGGAAGGGGCCTCAGAGGTCACCTACTGCAGCCTCACCACCATGGGCAGGGACACCTCCCACCAGCCCAGGTTGCTCCAGGCCTCATCCAGCCTGGCCTTCAACACCCCCAGGCAGGAGGCAGCCACAGCCTCCCTGGGCAGCCTGTGCCAGAGTGTCAGCTCCCTCATGCTGCACAACTTCTTGCTCAGATCCACTTCAACCCTACTCTCCCTCTCCCTCTCCCTCCACCATTCCTCCTTGTCCTGGCTCCAGACACCCTCAGGAAAGGTCTCTCTGCAGCCTTCCTGCAGGATCCCTTCAGGTCCTGGCAGGCAGCTCCGAAGTCCCCCTGGAGCCTTCTCCTCTCCAGGCTGAGCACCCCCAGTTCCCTCAGCCTGTGCTCCCAGCAGAGCTGCTCCAGCCCTGGGAACATCTTTGTGGCCTCCTCTGGACTCTCTCCAGCAGCTCTGTGACCTTCTTGTGCTGGGGACACCAGAACTGGAAGCAGGATTGGAGGTGAGGTGAGAGCAGAGCAGAGCCCAGGGGCAGAATCCCCTCTCCTGCCCTGCTGCCCACACTCCTCTGGTTGCAGCCCAGCACCCAGCTGCCTGCTGGGCTGCAGGAGGGCACTGCTGGCTCCTGGGGAGCTTCTCCTCATCCAGCCCCCCCAAGTCTTTTTCTTCAGGGCTGCTCTCAACCCACTCTGCTCCCATGCAGTGTGAGGGCACCTGGGGAGGGTCCCAGGTGACCCTCAGCCTTCTGGGGACAGCCTCCCTTGTCTGGGGGCACGGGGCTGGTGCCACAGAGCTGTCGCTGATGACAGGGGACAGGATGAGAGGAAACAGCCTCAAGCTGCCCCAGGGCAGGTTCAGGTTGGCCGTGAGGAACAATTCCTGCCCCTTGAGGCTTGTCCAGGCCTGGCCCAGGCAGTGGTGGAGTCCCCATGCCTGGAAGGGTTTCAGAGCCTTGATGGGCTCTGAGGTCTTGGAAGTTGGACTTGCTGATCTGTGAGCTTGAACTTGATGACCTTAGAGCTTGGACTCAATCACCTGGGAGGTCTTTTCCCACCCAACCAATTCTCTGACCCACTCTGGAGATCCCACCCATGCTTCCCAGACCTGTTGCCTGCTCCTGGTGCCTCTTCCTCCTCCACTTCCACCCGACCAGAAGTTTCTCCGTGGGTTCCATGAGTTCCCAGGCATCTCCTGGGGGATTTCCTCTTCTGGAAGGTTGCTCTTTGATTGCTGCTGGTGAGGCATGAAATGTGTCAGAGCCTCTTTAAGAGGCTTGAGAACATTACCCCGAGGTGTCTTTGTTGTTAATGGGTTGAGTTTGTTCTTAATTGGTTCGTTAAGGCGCTGTGGGACCACTTTGCTTTATGGACTGGAGATACCAGGGGGGAAAAGCAGCATCTGGGCTGCCTTTAATAGCTGCAGGAAGGATGAGACTTGGAAATGAGTGGAAATGTTGGTGGTTGAGGGAAGCAAAACCAGTTTGGCCCCAGTGGCCCAGGCAAGGTTTGCACCCTGAGCAGAAGAATCAGAGCCTCACAGAATGGGTTGGGCTGGAAGGGACCTGGAAGAGTCCCAAGGGAGGAGCATCACAAGAGGGACACAGAACTGTTGGAGTGAGGCCAGAGGAGGCCACAAAGATGCTCCTAGGGCTGGAGCAGCTCTGCTGGGAGCACAGGCTGAGGGAGCTGGGGTTGTGCAGCCTGGAGAGGAGAAGGCTCCAGGGGGACCTCAGAGCTGCCTTACCAGGACCTGAAGGGATCCTGCCGGAAGGCTGCAGAGAGACCTTTCCTGAGGGTGTCTGGAGCCAGGACAAGGAGGAATGGTGGAGGGAGAGGGAGAGGGAGAGTAGGGTTGAAGTGGATCTGAGCAAGAAGTTGTGCAGCATGAGGGTGGTGAGAGCCTGGCACAGGCTGCCCAGGGAGGCTGTGGCTGCCTCCTGCCTGGGGGTGTTGAAGGCCAGGCTGGATGAGGCCCGGAGCAACCTGGGCTGGTGGGAGGTGTCCCTGCCCATGGCAGGGGGGTTGGAGTAGATGACCTCTGAGGTCCCTTCCAACCTGAGCCATTCTCTAACTCTCTGAACCATCAGAGAGCAACTTAACCAAGGGCTGTGGTGAATTTTCCATCGGGGGGGGGGGGGGGGATGGGGGAGGAGTGTTTTAAACTCAAGCTTGGATCACCCTTGAATGGGAGCTGTGCTTCCAAGAGGTGTCGAAGCCCCCAGGGTTGGCTCCTCAAAGCCCTGCTGTGAAGCCAGGAGTGCCTGGGGGGAATTTGTTTGCATCTTGGGGTGGGGGGTGTCAGGTTCTCTTTTTGTTGTTGTTCTTAATTTCCTTTTACTTCTTAGGGCTGAGGAAAAGCCTCAGTGGTGGCAGGATGGGAGCTGAGGCTTTGTTGTCCTTGGCTATGAGCCGTGATGAAGTGTCCCTGCCATCAGCTCTGGAGTTTACCCACTGGGGAGCCCCCATTATTGCCTTGTAAACTTGAGCACCACTCCAGGAAGGCCTTAATTAATTAAATGACAAATTTCAGCTCTCTCCCACTGCAAATAAAAACTGGGACTGGAGACAGGACTTGGATTTATTGTCTCCTTCCCTGCTTGCTTCCTGGGTTTGGGTTGGGGTTGCTGGTTAGGTTTTCTTTGCTTTACCTTCCCTGGGTTTGGTTGTGTGATTCCAACTTGAGGTCCCATAGCAGGGGGCACAGGTTGAGCCCTTCCTGAAAAGAACAGAGAGAAACTTCTTTGCTCTGAGGGTTATTCAGTCACCCTCAGAGACATTGAGGACCCTCAGCCAGTTTGCTGGGGGTAGCAAACTGGGAGGAGCTGCTGCCAGCCCCTCAGGCTCTGCTGCCATCCAGTGAGACCTGGACAGGCTGAGAGGTGAGGGAGAGGAACCTCCTGAGGTACAACCAGGGCAAGGGAAGGGTCTCCTGGGGGCCTGGAGAAGCTCTGTGAGGAGCAAAGGCTGAGAGCTCTGAGAGCTGGGAAGGAGCAGCCCCAGAGGGGATCTGAGCAATGCTCAGCAGGGGCTAAAGGCTGGGGGGCAAGAGGCTGGGGCCAGCCTCTGCTCAGTGGTGCCCAGGGACAGGACAAGGGGCACAAAGTGGAGGGCAGGAGGAGAAAGCTGTTTGGTGTGAGGCTGCTGGAGGCCTGGAGCAGGCTGCCCAAAGAGGTTGTGGAGAGCTTCCAAACCCCCCCGGGCATTGTGCCCCTGGGCAAGCTGCTGGGGGTGCCCTGCTGCAGCAGGGTGGGGGTTGGGCTCCAGAGGTCCCTTCCAGTCCTACCATGCTGGGATTTCCTCCACACCATCCTCTTGGGGGTTGTTTCTGCAGTCCTTGCTGCACTGGATGGCCCATTGCAGGTGGTGACCTTCATCCCCATCTTGCAGCTGGTGACACCAAGAGTCCATTGAGTTTCTAGATGGGCTTCAGGGGAGCCCAAGGGTGCAAAACTCTTCCTGCCCCTGTGCCCACGCTGTCACATCTCCAGAGGGGGTTGGAGCTGGATGATCTTCAAGGTCCCTTCCAACTGAACCCATTCCATGGCCTTGGACCCCCCAAAACCTTACTCAGCCTGCACCTGGATCCATTTCTCCTCCCTGGGGATGGCCAGGCCACCAAAACCTCCTCCCTCCCTGCTCTCCTGCCCTTGATTTAACCACAGCCCCTCAAGGGGCAGCTTCAGCTCTGGATGTTTGGACTTTTTCTTGCTTCTTTAACCTTTCCCCTCCCCTCTCTTTTTCTCTCCTCAGCTCGAGCTGAGCCGCACCAAACATGGGCGACGACAGACCCTTCGTGTGCAGCGCCCCAGGCTGCGGCCAGGTAGGACCTGGGGGCTTTGCCTGGGGGGCTTTGCTCAAGGGGGGCTGCTCTTTCACCACCCAAGCAGAGAGCTCTGGAGGCAATCAGAGCAGAGAGCTTGCAGCCTGGAAATCCAAGTTAGGAGACAGCTACTGGAGCTCCAAAGGAGTGGAACCTGTCGTGCTTCTGGGCACGAAGGAGGTCTGGAGACCTCTGTCAAGGTTGGGGCAGGGCTGGTGTGCTCTGGAGGCAGGAGATGAGGCTTGGAAGGAGGAGATGGGAGGGTGATGAGTGGAACCTGTCCTGCTTCTGGGCATGAGGGAGGTCTGGATACTTCTGTCAAGGTTGGGGCAGGGTTGGTGTGGTCTGGAGGCAGGAGATGAAGCTTGGAAGGAGGAGATGAAAGGGGAGGGTTGTGTTGGTGGGTGGATGCCCCCCATCCATCTGGGCATCTTGAGCTGCTCATGCTGGAGAGCTGGAGGAGAGGAACCTCCTGAGGGTCCTGCAGCTGGGGGAGGCACAAGGCCCTGCACCAACCTTCCACCTGCCCGGGTTGCTGAAGGCCTGCTGGGAAGCAGCTCCATGGAGAAGGACCTGGGAATGCTGGTGGACAAGAAGTTCTCCATGAGCCAGCAAAGTGCCCTCGTGGCCAAGAAGGCAAATGGCCACCTGGGGGCATTCAGAGGAGTGTGGCCAGCAGGGCAAGAGAGTCTCTTGTCCCTCTCTACTCTACCCTGGGGAGACCACAGCTGGAGTCCTTTGTCCAGTGCTGAGTTCCCCAATCCATGAGAGAGGAACTGCTGGAGAGGGTCCAGAGGAGGCTGGGAAGCTGCTGAGGAGCCTGGAGCAGCTCTGTGAGGAGCAAAAGCTGGGGGCCCTGAGGCTGGGGGCCTGCAGAAGAGCAGCCCCAGAGGGGCTCTGAGCAATGCTCAGCAAGAGCTGAAGGAGCTGTGGGGGGTAAGAGGCTGGGGCCTGAGTGCTCAGTGGACAGGACAAGGGGCAAGGGGCACAAACTGGCCCCAGGAGGTTCCATCTGAAGAGGAGGAGAAACTTGTTTGGTGTAAGGCTGCTAGAGGCCTGGAGCAGGCTGCCCAGAGAGGCTGAGAAGCCTCCTCTGGAGACATTTCCTCTCTGTTTTCCTCTCTGCTTTCCTCTCTGCTTTCCTCTCTGCTTTCCTCTCTGCTTTCCTCTCTGCTTTCCTCTCTGCTTTCCTCTCTGCTTTCCTCTCTGCTTTCCTCTCTGCTTTCCTCTCTGCTTTCCTCTCTGCTTTCCTCTCTGCTTTCCTCTCTGCTTTCCTCTCTGCTTTCCTCTCTGCTTTCCTCTCTGCTTTCCTCTCTGCTTTCCTCTCTGCTTTCCCTGCTTTGCTCCTCTCTGCTCTCTGCTTTCCTCTCTGCTTTCCTCTCTGCTTTCCTCTCTGCTTTCCTCTCTGCTTTCCTCTCTGCTTTCTCTCTGCTTTCCTCTCTGCTTTTTCCTCTCTGCTTTCCTCTCTGCTTTCCTCTCTGCTTTCCTCTCTGCTTTCCTCTCTGCTTTCCTCTCTGCTTTCCTCTCTGCTTTCCTTCTGCTTTCCTCTCTGCTTTCCTCTCTGCTTTCCTCTCTGCTTTCCTCTCTGCTTTCCTCTCTGCTTTCCTCTCTGCTTTCCTTTCCTCTCTGCTTTCCTCTCTGCTTTCCTCTCTGCTTTCCTCTCTGCTTTCCTCTCTGCTTTCCTCTCTGCTTTCCTCTCTCTGCTTTCCTCTCTGCTTTCCTCTCTGCTTTCCTGCTTTCTCTCTGCTTCTGCTTTCCTCTCTGCTTTCCTTCTGCTTTCCCCTGCTTTCCTCCCTGCTTTTCCTTTCCCCTGCTTTCCTCCCTGCTTTCCTCCCTGCTTTCCTCCCTGCTTTCCTCCCTGCTTTCCTCCCTGCTTTCCTCCCTGCTTTCCTCCCTGCTTTCCTCCCTGCTTTCCTCCCTGCTTTCCTCCCTGCTTTCCTCCCTGCTTTCCTCCCTGCTTTCCTCCCTGCTTTCCTCCCTGCTTTCCTCCCTGCTTTCCTCCCTGCTTTCCTCCCTGCTTTCCTCCCTGCTTTCCTCCCTGCTTTCCTCCCTGCTTTCCTCCCTGCTTTCCTCCCTGCTTTCCTCCCTGCTTTCCTCCCTGCTTTCCTCCCTGCTTTCCTCCCTGCTTTCCTCCCTGCTTTCCTCCCTGCTTTCCTCCCTGCTTTCCTCCCTGCTTTCCTCCCTGCTTTCCTCCCTGCTTTCCTCCCTGCTTTCCTCCCTGCTTTCCTCTCTTTTTTTCCCTCCTCTCTCTTTTTTGTCTTTTTCCCCTCTGCTTTTTTCCCCCTCCTCTTTTCTCCTTTTTTCTCTTCCTATTTTTTTCCCCTGTGTGTCTTTCCCCCCCCTCTTTTTGTCTCTCTTTTTTTTTTCCCTCTCCTCTCTTTTCCCCCCTCTCCTCACAGGCCTGCTCTTTATCTCAAACTTCTTTGCCTGTGAAATTGTGCAAGTCATTTCTGAAATGGATGAGCTGTATTTGAGCACTTAATGATGTGAGCACTTCCATCAGACAACCTGCAAATCGGATTCAAACAAGCAATTAAGGCAAACAACAATGTCTTGAAATTTAATCTCCCCCAATCTCCCACAAATGACATCTAAAGGTGCCTGCTTCCTCCTCTTGCTGTTCCAGCCTGCTGCTTATGGCTAATTCTGCCAATTCTTCATCTTAATATTGAAATGGGAGAATCTGAAGCAATTCAGAGCTGGATGATTCATTGGGATCCAAGCTGACCTCGTGCACACCTTCCTGGAACGTCCTTCAACACCTCCTCAAACCACAGCTCCCATTCAAGAGTGATCCAGAGCTTGAGTTTAAAATATTCCTTCCTTCCCCCCACCTCCCATCTTGGTTAAGTTGCTCTCTGATGGTTCAGGGAGTTAGAGAATGGCTCAGGTTGGAAGGGACCTCAGAGATCATCTACTGCAGCCTCACCACTGTGGGCAGGGACACCTCACACCAGCCCTGGTTGCTCGAAGCTTCATCCAGCTTGGCCAGGGAGGAGCCATCCACAGCCTCCCTGGGCAGCCTGTGCCAGTCCCACCACCCTCACACTGGAGAACTTCTTCCTCAGCTCCACTCTAACCCTGCTCTGCCTCAGCTTCAAACCATTCCCCCTTGTCCTGGCTCAGCCCCCCTCAGCCAAAGTCTCTCTGCAGCCTTCCTGCAGGATCCCTTCAGGCTCTGGCAGGCAGCTCCTCTCCAGGCTGAGCACCCCCAGTTCCCTCAGCCTGTGCTCCCAGCAGAGCTGCTCCAGCCCTTGGATCATCTTTGTGGCCTCCTCTGGACTCACTCCAGCAGCTCTGTGACCTTCTTGTGCTGGGGACACCAGAACTGGAGGCAGGATTGGAGGTGAGGTCTCAGCAGAGCAGAGCCCAGGGGCAGAATCCCCTCTCCTGTCCTGCTGCCCACCCTGCTCTGGCTGCAGCCCAGCACTCAGCTGCCTGCTGGGCTGCAGGAGGGCACTGCTGGCTCCTGGGGAGCTTCTCCTCACCCAGCCCCCCAAGTCTTTTTCTTCAGGGCTGCTCTCAACCCACTCTGCACCCAGCCTGGATTTGTGCCTGGTCAGTTTGCTCTGCCTGCTCTTCCTCCAGTCTAAACCTGGCCAGCTGCAGCTCCCAGGCTGTGGGATCTCTCTTGTTGGGTTCTGTTTGTTGGACACCAGATCCTTCCAGGTGCATTGCTGTGGTCCTCAGGTGTTTGCTGCTCCATCCAGTCATGGATCCAAAGAATGGGTTGGGTTGGAAGAGACCTTGAAGATCAGAGAGTTTTCAAGCCCACTGCCATGGGCACCTGCCAGGAGACCAACCTGGTCTGGTGGGAGGCTGGAGGTCATCTGGTGGAGGGCTGGAGGTCATCTGGTGGGGGGCTGGAGATCATTGAGTTCCTATCCCCCTGCCATGGCTCATCAGGATCCTCATTTTTGGGGTCAGCCCCTGGCCCCTGCCTCTCCAAGTCCTTTCACCACCCTGGCTCCTGCAGCTCCCTTCCCTTCTCTCCTTCCTGACCCTTTGCTGCTTGTATCCCTGCAGATTCCTGCTCTTTGGAGCAATCCCCTGTTGGATGAGCTCCTGGCTGTCACTGCCAGCTCGGGCACTGGGACACTTGGGCTAAAAGCAGGGATCTGTCCCTTGGGAATGTGACACTGGGGAGGACCCTGGAGAAGGAGAAGGGAGAGCACAGCCAAAGTGGTTTGGACAAGAGGCTCCAACCCTCGTTGGGTGATTCTTCCTCCCTCCTGATTTTGCTGCTTTGAGCCCTCAGCTGCTGCTCTCCCCTAGAGCTGGTACCAGCTTCCTCCTTTCTCCCCTCTGCCCTTTTGTCTTCCTCCTGTCCTACTGTTTGGTGGAGGAAAAAGCTGGGAAATGAACTTTGCAGGGAAGTGAGGAGGGGAAAGAGGGGAATGGGGCTGCCAAAAATAGCCCAGCAGGTCTGGCTGTGCCCCCAGTATCACCACAGCTGGTGGGGCTGGGAGTGGGGCTGTAAACATGTTGTGGTTGCTAGGTCCTAAATGGGGTTTTATTTTTGGCTCCTGGACTTGATCCCTTCCCAGCAGCCCCTCTGCAGGCCACAGCTGCCTTCTGAATGTGCCAGAGCCAGGCAGGGCTCCTAGCAGGGATTCTTCTCAAGGTTGCTGGTCTGCTTTCTCCTCTTGAGGACAGGTGACACATTTCTGACTGAAGCCTTGGAGGGAAGTCCTGCCCTGGGCTACTGTCTGAGGCTGAGGAGGGGGAGGTTGTTCTGCCCCTGGGCTGGGCACTGGGGAGGCCACAGCTGGAATCCTGGGGTCAGGTTTGGGCTCTTCACTCCCAGAAGGACATTGAGGGGCTGGAGCAGGGCCAGAGAAGGGGCTGGAGAACTTCTGAGGAGCAGCTGAGGGAGTGTTCAGCCTGGAGAGAAGACTCCAGGAGGACCTTAAAGCTGCCTTGCAATAGCTGGAGGGATCCTGCAGGAAGGCTGCAGAGGAACTTCTCCTGAGGGTGTCTGGAGACAGGCCCAGGGGGAATGGTTTGAAGCTGAGGCAGAGCAGGGTTGGAGTGGATCTGAGGAAGAAGTTGTGCAGCATGAGGGTGGTGAGAGCCTGGCCCAGGTTGCCCAGGGAGGCTGTGGCTGCCTCCTGCCTGGGGGTGTTGAAGGCCAGGCTGGATGAGGCCTTGAGCAACCTGAGCTGGTGGAAGGTTAAAGATCCCTTCCAACCCCACTCCTTACCCTTCCCCTCTTTCCAGCTGCCCCAGATCACCTCCCTACTCCTCATTCCATTTCCCCCACCCATCCTTTCCCCTCATCTCCCAATTTCCTCCCTTTCCCTCTGGGTACCACCCAGCTGCTGCTCCTCTCTCAGCCTCCTCCTCCCCCTCCAAATACCCAGCCCAGAGGTTTGTTTTTTTTTTCCTCTTCACGAGGCCAGGAACTGCTTTTTCCTTCCCTGGGTGGTTTATTGGAGCCTCTTATCTTGTCATATAATAGAAATAATGTTTATGGGATGGAGGCCTCAGCATTTAAGCAAGCTGAGGAGCACTTTTATTGCTGTGGACACTCTGCTGCCATCACCATTATCCCTTCAATCTCTATTGCTCTCTTAATATATGAGGCAACAAATGTTGGGGGCTGCAGCCCAAGGTGGGGTTTTGGAGCTTGGAGTATCCAAAGCAAGGGAGACAAGAGATTCAGAGAATGGCTCAGGTTGGAAGGGACCTTCAAGATCATCCAGTTCCACCCCCCTGCCATGGGCAGGGACACCTCCCCCAGCCCAGGTTGCTCGAGGCTTCATCCAGCCTGGCCTTGAGCACCTCAAGGGAGGAGGCAGCCACAGCCTCCCTGGGCAGCCTGTGCCAGTGTCTCTCCACCCTCACTCTAACCAATTTCTTACTCCTCTCCAGTCTCAATCTCTCCTTTTCTAGCAATCCATCACCCTTCATCCTGTCACTCCCAAGCCCTTGTCCAAAGCCCCTTCCCAGATCTCCTGGAGCCTCTTCAGGTACTGGGAGGCTGCCCCAGGTCTCCCTGGAGCCTTCTCCTCTCCAGCCTGAGCAACCCCATCTCCCTCAGCCTGTCCCCCCCACAGTTTGCTGTGGGATTCTCCAGCCATGGGGCTAGCACTATAGCAGCTCAAGCTTTGGACTTGTACCTTTGGATCTTCATCCCAGCTCCAGGTAGGGACCAGCTCCACCAGTCTCAGGAATGAGCCTTGGCCTTGTCTCTGTAGGTCTGTCATGGGCTGAGCATCCTCAGGTCATTCAAGAGGAGCTGTTGGGATTAAAAGAGGCAGAAAAATTCCCAAATCCCTGTATGGTAGGGTTGGAAGGGACCTCTGGAGCTCCCCCAGTACAAGCCCCCTGCTCCAGCAGGGCACCCACAGCAGCTTGCCCAGGAGCACAATGGCCAGAGGGGTTGGAAGCTCTCCAGAGGACACTCCACAGCCTCTCTGGGCAGCCTCCTCCAGGGCTTCAGCACCCTCACACCAAAGAAGTTTCTCCTTGTGGCCAGATGGAACCTCCTGGGTGCCAGTTTGTGCCCTTTGTCCTGTCCCTGGGCACCACTGAACAGGGGCTGGCCCCAGCCTCTTGCCCCTCAGCCTTTAGCTCTTGCTGAGCGTTGCTCAGATCCCCTCTGGGGCTTCTCTTCTCCAGGGCTCTCAGCTTTTGTTCCAGGCCCCTCAGCATCTTCCCAGCCTCTCTCCAGTAGTTCCCAGTCTCCCTTGAACTGGAAAGCCCACAACTGACCCCGGGTGTGACTTCCTTAGGGCAGAGTAGAGGGGCAGGACAACCAACCCTGCCCCCCTCCTCCCGCCACTCACCCTTTAGATTTTCCCCACCACTGCTCAGCTTTTCCTCCCCCCTTCAGCCTCCTCCAAGCCACCCCCAAAAGGGTTGCTTCTTTCCCTGGGGGGTCCAGCTGCAGCTGCCTCCCCCACCTCTTTCTTCCCAGCTCCATATTCCAGTGACAGATCCTGGCTGGTAAGGACGAAACAAGGGTGAAAAAAAAAACCCACCACCTCCCAACCTCCTCTTTTTCTCTGAGCTTTTTGTTCTGCTTGGGCACAGCCAAGCCCCTGCCTGTCGTTAGGATGCAGAGGCACGTAGCTGTCGTGTCCCCTACTGCACCCAAGTGGTTTGAGGAGCCATAAACTGGAGCTGCTTTTGGAGGTGGAGATGATGGAGAAGGGGATGAAGCTATCTGCTGCGCCCCATTCCTGCCCCGCTCCTGCTCGCTTCGACATCTGCAGCCCTTTATGTGCTGCTGCTGCTGCAGCTGAGCTGAGCACACAGGAGAAAGAGTTCCCACCAAGGCACATCTCAGTTCCAGGCAGGGGAAGGGGAGGTTTAGATACCTTGCAGCTTTGCAGGTTGAATTATTTAGCTCCCAATTGAGAGCTGCTTCTTGGTTCGGGGTCCCCTCTGCAGCTGCAGGGGCTGCACGGAGAGCACCAAACGCTGCCGGCCCTGCTGGTGCCACCTCACAACAGGGCCTGGGGGTTTGGGCAGCTCAGGAGGTTGCCAGCATCTAAAGGAGCCAAATAATTAAGGGCTGCTCAGCAAAGTGAAAGAAGGCCCCCCCCCAAACACCTGACTTTGGGGGGAGGGTTGGAGCTAATCTTGCAGCACAGTCAGTCAAATAAGACACCCCCCCCCCCCCCCAAATCTGACTTTCGGGGGTGGGTTTGGAGCTAATCTTGCAGCGCAGTCAGCTCAGAGGAGGCATCAGCAGGCAGGATGATAGGGGTTGGGGGTTTGGTACCTCAGGAGGTTGCCAGCATCTAAAGGAGCCAAATAATTAAGGGCTGCTCAGCAAAGTAAAAGAAGGCCCCCAAAAAACCTGACTTTGGGGGGGTGGTGGTGGTGGTGGTGGAGCTAATCTTGCAGCACAATCAGCTCAGAGGAGGCATCAGCAGGCAGGATGATAGGGGTTGGGGGTTTGGTACCTCAGGAGGTTGCCAGCATCTAAAGGAGCCAAATAATTAAGGGCTGCTCAGCAAAGTAAAGAAGGCCCCCCCAAAAAACCTGACTTTGGGGGGGGGTGGTGGTGGTGGTGGTGGAGCTAATCTTGCAGCACAATCAGCTCAGAGGAGGCATCAGCAGGCAGGATGATAGGGGTTGGGGGTTTGGTACCTCAGGAGGTTGCCAGCATCTAAAGGAGCCAAATAATTAAGGGCTGCTCAGCAAAGTAAAAGAAGGCCCCCCAAAAAACCTGACTTTGGGGGGGGGTGGTGGTGGTGGTGGTGGAGCTAATCTTGCAGCACAATCAGGTCAGAGGAGGCATCAGCAGGCAGGATGATAGGGGCTGGGGTTTGGGTAGCTCAGGAGGTTGCCAGCATCTAAAGGAGCCAAATAATTAAGGGCTGCTCAGCAAAGTGAAAGAAGCCCCCCCCCCCCCCAAAAAAAAAAAAACCTGACTTGGGGGGGTGGGTTTGGAGCTAATCTTGCAGCACAGTCAGCTCAGAGGAGGAATCAGCAAGCAGGAAACGTTGCTGGGGTGGTTGGGTGGTTTTTTTTTTCCCCTTCCCTTCCCTTTTTAACACTCCTATAACTTAAAAATGGCCAAACCAATTTAAACCAAATTGGATCATAAAAAATACAGCTCCTAGGCTGAGCACCCCCCACCCCCCCATCCTCTCTCTCTCTCTGCCAACTTCCAGCCTAGAATGAATTTTTATGACCAAATTATAAACCCTCCCCCCCCTCACCCCAACCATCACCACCTCGAAATGAAGCTTGGAAATGGAAATGTTGTCAGACCTCTTTTCTTTCCTCCCCCCATTGCTGCTGGTATAAAATAGCTGCTTTAAAATATAATTAAGACTTAAATATTATTTAATAGCAACGTTTCCTGGAAGTTCAAGATCCTTTGGGGGGGGGGGGGGGTTTACTTCCCCCTCCTTTTGGCATTCAGCTTCCCTCCCCCCTCCCGCCCCAGCCCTGCTCTGCTTTGCATTTGGAGCACGCCGAGGGCTGAAGCGGCTTGGAGCCTCTTGGCTGTCAACTGGAAAATGGCTCTGCAGCGTGCTCCAAATTCCCCTCAAATGGCTCTGGACCCGATTCCAAATTCCCCTCATCCCAAAGAAGAGCCTGGATGCCAAAGGGACTCGCTGGACCCCGGCACAAATCCTGCTGCACGGGGTGGAAGCTGCCGCCCGGAGCCTCTGCCAAGCGACTCCGCTTCGGAGCGTGGAGGCTGCCGCTCAGGATGAGCTGTTTGCATCTCCCCCTCTGGCTGATGAGAGATTAATTAGGAGTGGGGGCCCTCTGGTTGGTTGGGGGATTAATTAGGAGCTGGGGTTTTATCCTGCTGGGAGGTTTTGGTGTGCTGAGCATACCGCGGCAGCCTCCCAGGGCTCAGCCTGGTGGATTCACAGCTCCTGGAGCTACCCTTGCAGGGAGCTGAGGTTTGCCTTTGTGCAGGCTTCTCCCTGCTCCCCCAGCAACCAAAATCCTCCCCCCTTGCCCTTTTCAGGGTGCTGGCCTCACATTACAGGGCAGGATGGTGCTGAGCAGCTCTGTGTGTGTGTGTCCCTCACATGGACCTTGCTTTTCAACCCTCCCACTTTGGGCACTGCCTAATTCCTCTCTTTTGCTGCCTTCCCCCCCCCCAGTTTAAAAATAGCCCCTGGGTGCTTGCTGCAGTGCCACAGATGCAGGGCTGCTGCACCACTCAGTTCCTGTACTGGAGCATGGCCAGGAAAAGTGGAACTAGCACTGGGAGAGTCCCAGTGTGGGGTCCTCTCCCTTTCCCTGCCCAGGTCCTTGCTCTCTGCTGCCCTTTTGCAGGTGGTAAAGCCACTCCTGGAACCTTGGGCTGGTGGAAGGTTGAAGATCCATCTCCAGTTCCAACCCAGCAGTCCATGGCAGGGGGGGGTTGGAGCTGGATAATCTTCAAGGTCCTTTTCCAACCCAACCCATTCTCTGAATCCTGCAGAGACCTTGTGAGGTCTTCACCTTGATCTTGGGCTGCTGGGTTTGGTGCAGGGCTTCTCTTAGGTGCTGCAGGTTGGAAGACTGGGGAGAAGGAAACAAACCCTGGGAGCTGGGCAGGTTTCTCCCCCTCCCTCTCTCCTTCCTATCCCCCTGCAGAGTGGAAAAAGGGCTGTCGGGGAGGGGGTGGTGGTTCAGAGCAGCTTTTCCCTCCTACACAGGGACAGCCACAACCTGGGGACATGCCCCCCATCAAAGCCATCCTGGGAAGGGGCAGGAGGTGAAGCAGAATGGCCCTGGGCAGAGCTGTTTGCTGTGTTTGAGGCTGGTGCAGCGTCCTGGCAGAAGCTGCCTGGCAGAAGGGCTCTGGGAGCTGCAGGTTCAGCTCTGCTGCCTTTTTTGTTCCCCCACCTCAAAACCTCCCAAGATTTGGTGAAATCTGTGTGGGGTTGGGTTTTGTGTGGGGCTGTGTGGGTGGTGAATGGCTTCCTAGCACCAATTGGTTTAATGTCTGCATAGATCAGGAGCTGCAGCCCCAGGTGGTGCCTTTCAGGTAGGGTTTTTTTCTCCTTGGGGTCTGGGCTGGCATTTTGGCTCAGGGAGGTTTGGCAGCTCCTTTGCCATTCCTGTCCTGGGGAATGGTTGTTCTCCAGAGAGCCCTCCTTAGGATTTCTTTGCCATCCAGGCTGCTGCAGCAGCAGCAATTAGCATGAAGAAATGCTTGGATTTAAAGAACCAGCTGCATGCTTTTCCCTTCCCTCCTCTTAGAGACGTGATGCTGAGGCTGCAAAGTGCCCAATAATGCCTTAAAGTGTGATGGGATCAGATGTGACAGAGGCAGGGAAATCAGAGAGTCACAGAGGCAGAAATCAGAGCCCCAGGAGCAAAGAAATCAGTCACAGAGGCACATCCCAGCCCCCCATGGCCATCCCAGCCCCCCTGCACATCCCAGCCCAGCAGCACCAGTTGGTTGTGCCCCCATCGAAGCCCTCAGAGCCAGGTCTGGAGCTTCTCAGCTGCTGCCAAATTTCCACTGATTGACATTTCTGGGGCTTGGCTGGGGGTCGTTCCCCCCCGTCCCGAGCTGTGTCCTGTTTGTTCCCAGGTTCTGGGTCGGTTTCCCCTTTCTGCAGCAGACTGAGGAGGGGAGGGTCTCCCCTTGCTGGGGAACATGATCAGGGCTGCAAAAATAGCCAGGGAGAGAGAGAGGATCGGGGCAGCAGGGGATGGTTGCTTCTCCTTTTGATCGAAGGCAGTTGCACAACCGCAGAGTTTGTGCTCCGAGTGAAACGGAGCCCGGCCACAGCTCCTCACCTCCAGCTCCTGCTCTCCATCAGCCATGCAAACGGCGTCTGCCTGCCAGCACCGAGCCATAAATCGAGCCGGGGGCTCTTTTATTGAGTGGAAATTAGAGCCACCTCCGAGCTTCCTCGTGCAGGGCTTGAGCTCTATCGGGAGCAGAGCGCTGCCGAGCGGCTCCGGCAAGCCCAGGGTGAGCCCCGCGGGTGGTGCTGGTGGCTGCCGTGCGTTTAACCTGGGCTGGACTTAGCAAAGCCTGCTTCTGATCCACTCGTAAAGCAAAGGAGAAAGAGGCTTTGAGAGGCTCGGGAAGGAGGAGGGTTGGTTAGGAAACGAGAGAGGGATCCTAAGGTGCCTTCTGAGCTCTGCCCTGCGCTCAGGAGGGATTTTTCCTCCCTTTTTTTGAGCTCGGGGCTTTTTCTTAGCTGGTCGAGTAATTTCCACACCTTCAGTCCAGGCTTTGGAGGACAAAACTGTTGGGTTTGGCGGGGGGAGGCTGTCGTTGTCTGAAGTCTCATTTGTTCTGCTGCCTCTAGAAATTCACCTTTCTGAGGTCCCTTTCTCTGCTAATCGCTGAGGAAGTGCTGAAGCCTTTGTGTGTCGCCGCAGGGCCAGGCAGCTCCTTCCCCAAGGGACAAAGCTCGCGGTGGTGCCACCGCCAACCCCTTCAATTGTCAGTCAGGTTCACGCAGGATTTTGTGTCAGCTTCCTGTGTAAGGGACCCAAAAAAATCCCCAACCTCAAACAGGGCAGACTTTACCTGGGGCTTCCATCTCCCTCCCCAGCCCAAAAGCTGCTTTGGCTGGCAAGGAGAAGTTTTCCTTCACCTCTCTGTGAGGTTATCAGCGACCAGCAAGCCTCAGACCTCTTTTTATTCCCGCATTTTATGAGTTTTCCACCCGTTTTAGCCCCACATTCTCCTTCCACGTTGCTTGATTTCCACGTCTCCTCCCGAGCCTCTCCCCCACCTTCGCTTCTCCCATCCCCGACAAGACACAAATGAGCTTTGCAGGGACCCGAGGAGGCAACTGGAGCCGGCTAAAGCAGCTAAAAATCCCACCACCAGTCGTGTGTGTCGTGTGTGTGTGTCCCCCCCCCCCCTTTTTTTTTCCTTTGCTCCCAAAGATCCTGGCTTGGGCTTTGTTGGCTGGCGGCAGCCGCTCCGCCCTCTGCGGCAACCCAGCCGGTGCGGCTGCGGCGCTGGGGAGCGATGCGGCTCCTGGGAGCAGGACCTGCCCTGTCCTTGGACACTTGGCTGGGGAGAAACCCCCTCCAGCAGCTCCTTTTGCTGCAGAGCAGGGTGGGGGAGAAACCCAACACCCTGCAAACCGCATTTCAGGTCCTTTCGTAGCGATTTCATGAGGGAAAGAGGAGCTGTTGGCTGCAGCCCTTTCTGGCCCTGCTTTTTTTTTTTTTTCTTGAGGCTTTAGACGGGGGGTGGTGGTGGTGAAAAAAATTCCTCCCCTCCCTGCCTGATGCTTTGCATCAGAACCTCCCGTAGAGAGCTGGGTGTCGGGGTGGGGTGGAAAAGCTGCCAATAAACGGATTTCTCTCTTTGGCTGCAAGCGGGGACGTGAGATTTTAGGAAGGATGGAGCCAGTTTTATGGGGGGAGAGGGGGTCGAGGTGTTAAAAAAATAACCACCCCCCCGTCCCCAAAACCTCACAAGAAATAGATTCCTTTCTCCTGCTGAGGAAGAGGATGTGGAGCTGGTGAAGGACCAGCCCCAGTTCTTGTGCCGAGGAGCAGATTCCCTCCCTAACCACCTTTATTTCGAGCAGCTTTTTGCTCGCTGCGGGGAGGAAGCAGATCCGTGAAGGTTAGGCGGAGGGGGTGTGGGGGGACCCCCTTTGCGCGGCCACCGCTGCGGCTGCACGAAGGGAAGGAGATCAAAACCAAGAGAGGGAAAAAAAAAAAAAAAGAGGCCCTTGTGGGGTGCGCAAAGAACGGGGCAGGTCTGCACGAACCCTCTTACGGAGGGCGAGCGAAGCGGGGAGGGATTTTTGTTCGCCGCTTCGCCTTCCCCTTTTCCGCCTTCGCGATGCCGTCCGGAGGGGCTTAGGCTAAAGCAGGGCTTGAGGGTGCGTTGACCGCCGATCGCTGTCGGCTGTTACAAGGTCCCGAGCCAAAGCTCCCCCCAGACTGGCAGCTCTAAAATGGTCCTCAACGAAGCTGCTCGCCGTGGTAGGAGCTCGGGGAGGGGACGTGGCGGCAGCAGCCTCTTTATTCACCACCTGCTTAACGATGCCGGCGGAGGAGCGGCTCCGCCGCTTCCCCGGCAACTTGCGGCAGCTGTTTGCCTCAAATAATTTTTTTATATGCCGGCTTAAAACAATAAAAACATTAAAAGTCCTAAAATCGCCCCCTGGGAGCAAACATCTCGCCCATAAAAGGCTGGTTTGTGTGGCGGGGCGGGGGGGGGGGGGGCGGAATGAGAAGGGGATGGGGCGGGGGGGGAAGAGTTTTAGCAGCGCTGCAAAGGGAGCTGTAAATTAAAGCAGGGCGGGGGGGGGGGGGGGGGGAAACGGCGCCGGGGGGGGGTGGTGGAAGAGGAGCTTGGATGGGGCGGGGGCAAGTTTGAGAGATGTTTGAGGGGGGCTTCTGAACTTGGTGGGGTTGGTTTGGAAGTGGTGAATGTTGCTGGGGTGGAGGGGGAAGAGAAAAGGTTTCGTGGGTGCTGGACTCTTTGATGAGCTGCCAGGCCGCGGTTGAGGGTTTCAAGCCTCGGTTGTGGGCTTCAGGCAGGGGGGCAGCCCCCCTCCCCCCAAAAAAAAAGCTAATTTCTAAGGATGAATGCTCAAAAAAGGGGATTTTAAGCAGTCTAAGCTTAAATGAAGAGCAGGAGAGACTGTGTCCTTCTGCACTTCATGGAGAGAAGTAAAACCTCAGCCCAGGGATGTGCTCCTGGGCTGCCTCCTGCCTCTTTGCTCTCTGCCATCCTCCTTCCTGCCCCACGTCCTCACCTTGGCCAAGGCATTTTTGGGTGTGCAGCCAGCTCCTTGCAGCACTGAATCATGGAACCAAAGAGTCATGGAGTTGTGTTCCTAGGTTGGTTGGAAGAGATCTTCAAGCTGCTGGAGTCCAACCCTTAGCCCAGCACTGCCAGGGTGCCACCAAACCATGGCCCTCAGCACATCCCCAGGGCTTTGGAAGCCCCTCCAGGAATGGGGACTCCATCCTGGGCAGCCCAGGCCAGGCTTTGACAACCCTCAAGGGGCAGAAATTGTTCCTCATGGCCAACCTGACCCTGCCCTGGGGCAGCTTGAGGCCGTTCCCTCTTGTCCTCCTGCTCCATGGCCAATCTGACCCTGTCCTGGGGCAACTTGAGGCTGTTCCCTCTTATCCTCCTGCCCCATGGCCAACCTGAACCTGCCCTGGGGCAGCTTGAGGCTGTTCCCTCTTGCCCTCCTGTCCCTCCCAACCTCTAGCACTCAGTGATTCAATGCAAGAGTTCCTCAGGTCCAACCCAAGCCCAGCACCAGGAAAGCTGCAGGTGTGAGCTCCTCCTTTGCTCAGCATCCCTGCCAGCACCTTCTGCTCCTGGATCTGCTTCCAGATCCTGCTTTGATCAGCTCCATTCCCCCACCTCAATCCCAATTTTTATGTCGGGGGTGGGGAAGGATGCTTCCAGCCCCACTTCTCTTTTTTTGTGGGTGTGGAGGTGTTAGAAACCAATTTGTGAGGACTGCTCTGGCTCCTCTCCCCCTCTCCCTCTCCCTCCCCTCCCTCTCTCCTTTTTAAGAGGCTCGTGTGATGTTTGCTATAAAACCTTCGTCGTTTGGAAGCTGCAGAAGAAAATGGAAATGAGGGTTTTTCTTTTGCTTTTTTTTTTTTTTTCCCCTTGCTCTGACTGTGAAATTTTATCATCTGCAGCCCATAAAGGGGGGGGAAGGCAAAAAAAGCAGCAAAACCACCACCACCCACCCCACCCCCCAAGCTTAAACCCCTCTAAGGATGCGAGGGAAGCGATTTTGGTGACCTCAGCTGGATGTATTTCTTATCCCCCCCCCCTTCCTCCCCTCTCCCCCTCCCCTCGCTGAATCATCACCCAGCTGGGGGGGTGGGGGGTGGGGAGGTAATTTTCGAGCCGGGGAGGGCTGGGAGTACAAATGGGGGGTGGTGGGGAGGGCTGTAGATCAAAGGAAGGGCAGTGGGGGGGGGGGGGTGAGGTGGGGGAGGGCGGGGGTGGAAATGCGCTCGCATCGGGTTTGGCTCCATCTCCTCCTTGCACTTAAAGAGTTTAGCCACTTAATGTTGGTGAGGGGCTGCGGGTGGATGGTCGGGGGAGCAACAAAGGAGGTGATGATGAGGGCGAAGCAGCAGCCCTGAGCCGGTGCAAATGGCAGCTGGGGACTGCGTTTTGGGGACAGAAAGGCGGGGGGGCGCGGGGGTTTGGCAGGTCAGTAAATCCAGAGAGCAGCTCCAGGGAGGGTGTCAGAGTGCTCCTGAAGATTATCCCTGCAAAGCTCTTCCTCCCCGCCCCCCTCCCGCAGCCAGCTCCCCTCAGCTGAGTGTTGGGAAGAGGCAAAACAAAGAGGATTTGCTCTCCCCACGCAGCAAACCTGACCTGGGGGGGGGGGGGGCAAGCAGCCACCTGGGGGCA
Organism: Picus viridis; assembly: GCA_033816785.1. Taxonomy (NCBI): domain Eukaryota; kingdom Metazoa; phylum Chordata; class Aves; order Piciformes; family Picidae; genus Picus; species Picus viridis. Next base: position 60,661 of record CM066605.1, on the reverse strand, counting down.
GGTTGCAAGGTGGTTTGAGGGGAGGGAATGCAAAGGAGCCAGATCCTGGGGTGATTTTTTTGGGGGGAGTGTGTGGGGGGAACAAAAAGAATTCAGATCCTGAGGGGGGAAACAAAAAGAGTCCTGGCTGTGGCGTGGTTTTGGGGGAAAGAATCCAGATCTTAGGGTGATTTGGGGGGGGAAGAATCCTGATCTTAGGGTGATTTGGGGGGGGGGAAGAATCCTGATCTTAGGGTGATTTGGGGGGGGGGAAGAATCCTGATCTTAGGGTGATTAGGTGGGGGGAAAGAATCCTGATCTTAGGGTGATTGGGAGGGGAAAGAATCCTCATCTTAGGGTGATTAGGTGGGGGGAAAGAATCCTGATCTTAGGGTGATTGGGGGAAAAGAATCCTGATCTTAGGGTGATTGGGGGGGGGGGAAAGAATCCTGATCTTAGGGTGATTGGGAGGGGAAAGAATCCTGATCTTAGGGTGATTGGGGGGGGAAAGAATCCTGATCTTAGGGTGATTGGGGGGGGAAACAGAAAGAATTCAGCCCCTGGGATGATTTTGGAGGGGGAAACTAAAAGAATCAAGATCCTGAGGGGGAGAAACAAAAAGAATTCAGATCCTGGAGGGGAGAAATAGAAAGGATCCAGATCCTGAGGTGATTTGGGGGGGGGAGACAACAAGAATCCTGATCTTGGGGTGATTGGAGGTGGGGGGTGAGGGGGGGGACACACAAAAAGAATTCGGATCCTGAGGGGGAGAAACAAAAGGAATCCTGATTGTGGGGTGATTTGGAGGGGGGAACAAAAAGGATCCAGGTCGTGGGGGAGAGAAACAGAAGGGATCCAGACCATGAGGTGATTTTAGAGGAGGGGGGGAAACAGAATCCAAACCCCGGGGAAGGAGGAAGAATCTTGGGGTGATTCTGAGGGTGGGGAGCGAACAAAGAGGAATCCGAATTTCCACCTCCTGGGCTGATCGGGGTGCAGGCTGGAGCCAGGCAGAGCTGGGAGCTGGACCCCTCTGCAGTCGTCTGCTGCGAGCAGCCATAAATCTGGAGGGAGAAGAGGGTCACTGAGAAGCTCATCAGGGTGGGAGCAGCAGCGCCGCGTTAATGTCCCCATCAATCTCGCCGTGCCCATAAAACAGGTGGCTCTTCCAGGAGACAAAAATAGGCAAACGCCCGGGATTTCTTTCCTTTTTTCACCACCCCCCCCCCCCCGCTCTTCTTTTCCCTCTCCTGCTGCTGCCGATCGCCTTTTAAAAGCTTAATTACCCCGCGCTGACACCCGCCGGCTGATCGCAGCCCTGCAGACGGCACCCGGCTCGGCTCTGCCTCCCTGCCCCGGGGCTCTTCCTCTCTGACTGGGACTCTTCTTCCCTGCCCCGGGGCTCTTCCTCCCTGCTTGGGGCTTCTACCTCCCTGCCTCAGGGCTCTTCCTCTCTGACTGGGTCTCTTCTTCCCTGCCCCGGGGCTCTTCCTCCCTGCTTGGGGCTTCTATTTCCCTGCCCCGGGGCTCTTCCTCCCTGCTTGGGACTCTTCTTCCCTGCCCTGGGGCTCTGCCTCCCTTCTTGGGGCTTCTACCTGCCTGCCCTGGGGTTCCTCCCTGCCCCGGGGTTGTTCCTCCCTTCTTGGGGCTTCTGCCTCCCTGCTTGAGTCTCTTCTTCCCTGCCCCAGGGCTCTTCCTCCCTGCTTGGGACTCTTCTTCCCTGCCCTGGGGTTCTTCCTCCCTGCTTGGGGCTTCTGCCTCCCTGCCCTGGGGCTCTTCCTCCCTGCTTGGGGCTTCTACCTCCCTGCCCCAGGGCTCTTCCTCCTTGCTTGGGACTCTTCTTCCCTGCCCCAGGGCTCAACCCAAACCAGTCCATGATTCTGAGATTCTATGATTCTAAGGCTGAGTTCAAGCCTCACCCCAGCACTGCCAGGGCACCCCCAAACCATGGCCCTCAGCACCACATCTCCATGGCTTTGAAGCCCCTGGAGAGCCTGAGCCAGGCTTTGAGAACCCTTTTTGGTGGAGGAGTTTCTTCTGATGTCCAACCTAAAGCTCCCCCGGGGGCAACTTGAGGCCATTTCCTTTGTTACTAGGATGAAAGAGAAGAAGAACCCCAAAGCTCTGAGCCACTCTGTGAATTCTGTCTTCACCTACCCTGGTGCCCTCCTCCAGCCCTGGTGCTGTGGAGAAGTTCCAGCTCAGCTCCACAAACCCCATCCCATTTTCCAGGCAGTAAATCCTGAGGAGGAGGCTCCCCCTCAGTGAATGGCTGGGCACAGAGCCAGCAATCCTGTGGCTGAATCGAAGGAAATCAACCTTCCAGTTGCCTCCAGAGCCTGCATGGGGACCCTGGCAGCCTTCTGCTGCTGCTGCTGGTGTCCAGAGGTCAGGGCTGAGTCACCAGGGCCGCTCCAAGCTGGCACAACGAGTGGCACTTCCCACCCCGGCTGAGCTCTGGCTTTGGGAGCAGCTTTTTCTCCTAGCCCTGAAACAGTCCTGCAGCTGAGAAGGGCCTGGGAGCATCTTCTGGAGGACTGCCACCAGAAGTCCTTCAGATGAGACCAAATTTCCTCTTCTCTCCCTCAAGTCCTTGAGAGCTTGGTTTGGAGGTGACCCCAGAGGGGTTGGGTTGGAGCTGAGGGGCAGACTGCCCGAGGCAGAGGCCACCACTGGAGCTTTGCTTTCCCAGCACAGCTTTTCCTCAGGCTCTCCTCGGGCTAAGCACAGGGAGATGCAAGCACCTCTCAGGTGGGCACCATCCTGCTACTCAAGGAGCCCTCCCCAGCCTCTAGTTCTGACACAAAACTGCCTTGGGTGGCTCAGCTGCAAGGCAGGGCGGGGGACACACACATCCAGGACCTGCTTTGGGCTCAGTTCTGCTGCCCCAACCCACCTGGTCTCCCCATTCCCCCAGCTTCAAACCTCCATCTCCACAGGGCTGACCACAGCACTGTGCTGGGACAGCCCCAGCAGGCCCCCACCAGCTGCAGGGACAGCCCCAGCAGGCCCCCACCAGCTGCAGGGACCTGCAGGGCTCCCCCATTGTCACCACCATGGCTGGGCAGGGAGCGGAGAAGCCGCAGGGGCTGGTACCCGGCACTGGCATCGCCGCCTGTGCCCAGCACCTGCTGCCAGAGCTGCTCTGATGGAGCTGGCCACCATCCAGAGATGGTTGAAGGTCTTCCTGCAGCCTCCCAGAGCTCAGCTTCTCAGCCCTGCAGACAAATTAATCGACTCCAGTTTGAGTTAATGATTCCTGCACATCCGTTCTGGCTCCTGGGGGTGGGCTCCTGGGGGTGTGTTGGGGGTGGGCTCCTCTTGGGTCTTTTCTTCTCCCCTATGAATTGTTGCTGCCCAGCAAGGAGCTTCCACTCCCAGCTCATCCCCTCCAGGAGCTGTGGAGCTGTCGAGGCAGGAAGGGACTCCTAGGAAAGAGCAGAGGAGGGCAGCAGCCCTGCTTGGCTTTCTGTGGTGGAGCTGAAGCCTGGGGGAGGATTTCCTTCATTTTGCCTCCTTTTTTCACCTGTTTTTCTCCTCCCCCAGGGCCCCCTGGGTTGTGATTCCTGAGGGGTTGGAAGGGACCTCTGGAGGTACCCAGTCCAACCACCCACCCCAGCCAAGTCAGGGTCACCTGGAGAACTTCTTCCCCCACTCTCCATCATCCCATGTGGGTCCCAGCGCTGGCAGCTCCTCTCCCAGTGCCTTCCCTCTCTGCTTGCCTCCTTCTCCTCCCCCAGCACCCCCTGGGTTGTGATTCCTGAGGGGTTGGAAGGGACCTCTGGAGGTACTCAGTCCACCCCCCAACCAAGTCAGGGTCACCTGGAGAACTTCTTCCCCCACTCTCCATCATCCCATGTGGGTCCCAGCACCGGCAGCTCCTCTCCCAGTGCCTTCCCGAGGGCTGAAGCCTTTCCCTCTCTGCTTGCCTCCTGCCTGCCAAGGCATCCTGTCCTTGGTGTTGCCCCTCACATGTTGGCATCCTGTCCTTGGTGTTGCCCCTCACATGTTGGCATCCTGACCTTGGTGTTGCCCCTCACATGTTGGCATCTTGACCTTGGTGTTCATAGAACAGAACTGTCAGGGTTGGAAGGGACCTCAAGGCTCAGCCATCCCCAAAGGTGGGCACACGGCTGCTGGCTCACCCCAGGTCACCCCACGGAGCTGGGGATGCTCCTGGGGTGATGCTGAGGATGCTTCAGCCCTGCTCTGGGAACGATCTGGGGGTGTCCCATGGGACAGGCTGGGATCTGGCGGCCGCGGAGTCGCTGACGCTTCCCAGCTCCACCCCCGCGAGTTGCCCCCGGGGCTTCTCCTCCCTTCGGCAGCGGTAATTAATGAACGCCCGGCATTTAATCGCCTCCCCGCCTGGCTGAGCGAGGCGGCCGGGGCCGCTCCACCCGGTGGATGTCTGCGCTCATTGCAGCTCCAGCTCGCCGCATCCCGGCCTGGCTCTGCTTCAGGGATGGGATGGAGGAGCGAAGCGGCTCCACGAGGCTGTCCATCAGGCGCCGGCAGCACTCGGGATGGGGAGCAGGAGGTCGTGCCTTAGAAAACCCTGAGGCAGGAGCTGGGTCTGCTCGGGTAGAGGAGACCCCTTGGAGACTTAGGGGCTGGATCTGCTCAGTGGAGACCCCTTGGAGATTGAGTCAGGTCTTTTAGACTCCTTGGAGACTTAGGAGTTGGATCTGCTCAGGTAGAGGAGACCCCTTGGAGACTTAGGGGCTGGATCTGCTCAGTGGAGACCCCTTGGAGATTGAGTCAGGTCTTTTAGACTCCTTGGAGACTTAGGGGCTGGATCTGCTCAGGTAGAGGAGACCCCTTGGAGACTTAGGAGCTGGATCTGCTCAGGTAGAGGAGACCCCTTGGAGACTTAGGAGCTGGATCTGCTCAGTGGAGACTCCTTGGAGATTGAGTCAGGTCTTCTAGACCCCTTGGAGACTTAGGAGCTGGATCTGCTCAGTGGAGACCCCTTGGAGATTGAGTCAGGTCTTCTAGACCTCTTGGAGACTTAGGAGCTGGATCTGCTCAGGTAGAGGAGACCCCTTGGGGACTTAGGGGCTGGATCTGCTCAGTGGAGACCCCTTGGAGATTGAGTCAGGTCTTCTAGACCTCTTGGAGACTTAGGAGCTGGATCTGCTCAGTGGAGACTCCTTGGAGATTGAGTCAGGTCTTCTAGACCCCTTGGAGACTTAGGAGCTGGATCTGCTCAGGTAGAGGAGACCCCTTGGAGACTTAGGGGCTGGATCTGCTCAGTGGAGACCCCTTGGAGATTGAGTCAGATCTTCTAGACCTCTTGAGACTTAGGGGCTGGATCTGCTCAGTGGAGACCCCTTGGAGATTGAGTCAGGTCTTCTAGACCTCTTGGAGACTTAGGAGCTGGATCTGCTCAGGTAGAGGAGACCCCTTGGGGACTTAGGGGCTGGATCTGCTCAGTGGAGACCCCTTGGAGATTGAGTCAGGTCTTCTAGACCTCTTGGAGACTTAGGAGCTGGATCTGCTCAGTGGAGACTCCTTGGAGATTGAGTCAGGTCTTCTAGACCCCTTGAGACTTAGGGGCTGGATCTGCTCAGGTAGAGGAGACCCCTTGGAGACTTAGGAGCTGGATCTGCTCAGTGGAGACTCCTTGGAGATTGAGTCAGGTCTTCTAGACCCCTTGGAGACTTAGGAGCTGGATCTGCTCAGTGGAGACCCCTTGGAGATTGAGTCAGGTCTTCTAGACCTCTTGGAGACTTAGGAGCTGGATCTGCTCAGGTAGAGGAGACCCCTTGGGGACTTAGGGGCTGGATCTGCTCAGTGGAGACCCCTTGGAGATTGAGTCAGGTCTTCTAGACCCCTTGGAGACTTAGGAGCTGGATCTGCTCAGGTAGAGGAGACCCCTTGGAGACTTAGGGGCTGGATCTGCTCAGTGGAGACCCCTTGGAGATTGAGTCAGGTCTTCTAGACCCCTTGGAGACTTAGGGGCTGGATCTGCTCAGTGGAGACCCCTTGGAGATTGAGTCAGGTCTTCTAGACCTCTTGGAGACTTAGGAGCTGGATCTGCTCAGTGGAGACTCCTTGAGATTGAGTCAGGTCTTCTAGACCCCTTGGAGACTTAGGAGCTGGATCTGCTCAGGTAGAGGAGACCCCTTGGAGACTTAGGGGCTGGATCTGCTCAGTGGAGACCCCTTGGAGATTGAGTCAGATCTTCTAGACCTCTTGAGACTTAGGGGCTGGATCTGCTCAGTGGAGACCCCTTGGAGATTGAGAGTCAGGTCTTTTAGACTCCTTGGAGACTTAGGAGTTGGATCTGCTCAGGTAGAGGAGACCCCTTGGAGACTTAGGAGCTGGATCTTCTGGGTAGTGTAAACCTCTTGGATATTTAGGAGCTTAGTTTTAGGCTGGAATTCCAATGGCCAGCCCGGAGAAGCTGTGCCTATGGGAGGCTGAGGACTCCTCACCTCCATGTTCTGGGTATGCTTTGGTCAAAACCTGACCTGTTCTCCTCCCAGGTGCTCCACAGACCACCTCAACCATCTGCTCTTGGTTCTCTTCTCCCCTTTTGGAAGAGGTGAGAAGGTTCCTTGACCCTTCCTTGGTGGCTGGAGGGTTGGGTTTGACTGCTGGAGCTGCTGCTGTCCATCCTGCCTTAGATTCCCAGTGGGATAAACGTCTTGGCCAAGCAGGTTGACTCCTGGCTCCCCTGGAAGGGTGCTCAGTTGGTTTTGCCTGCACCCAGCCCTGCTGAAGCTGGGTTTAGGTGTGCTGGAGAGTTGTACAAAGGCCCTGAAGGTAACATTGAACCTGGAGCTCCTGGAGGAGCTTTTACCCAGCGTGTCCTTGGCTGATGTCTCCCTCCCCACCACTCAAGAGAGTGCTGCTGGAGGCCAGATGGCTGCTGCCTTCCCCCTGCTGAACACCTGCACTGCAGTGCTGGGGCATGTGGCTGAGAAGCCCTCTGGGAGCAGAGAAGCTATAGAAATGTAAATGGAATTATTTACCTGCTCTGCCCTTCTGGGCCGGGAGGAAGGGGATGGGAGAGCTCCAGAGCCTGCTTAACTCCTTGTGTGACTGGCAGGGGACTTTGGGGAGCAAGCAGAGCAACCTGCCCCTGCCTCATGGCTTGGCTGTCACCCCCCAGGTGCTGGTCTTGGGGAAAGCAAAGTCCTGTGGCACACGTTGGCATCCTGACCTTGGTGTTGCCCCTCACATGTTGGCATCTTGACCTTGGTGTTGCCCCTCACATGTTGGCATCTTGACCTTGGTGTTCATAGAATAGGAACTGTCAGGGTTGGAAGGGACCTCCAGGCTCAGCCAGCCCCAAGCCCCTGCCATGGGCAGGGACACCTCACACCACAGCAGGTTGCTCACAGCCACCTCCAGCCTGGCCCTTGAACACCTCCCTGGGCAGCCTGTGCCAGGCTCTCACCACCCTCCTGGGGAAGAACTTCTTCCTCACAGCCAATCTGAGTCTCCCCACTTCTAGTTTTGCTCCATCCCCCCATCCTGTCACTCCCTGACACCCTCAGAAGTCCCTCCCCAGCTTTCCTGGAGCCCCCTGCAGATCCTGGAAGGCCACAAGAAGGTCTCCCTGGAGCCTTCTCCTCTCCAGCCTGCACAACCCCAACTCTGTCCTCACAGCAGAGCAGCTCCAGCCCTCTGCTCCTCTTCATGGCCCTTCTCTGGACACCTTCCAGCACCTCCAGACCCTTCCTGGAGCAGAGGCTCCAGAGCTGGACCTAGAGCTCCAGCTGTGGTCTCAGCAGAGCAGGGCAGGGGGTGGGGAGAGTTCTATGAGTTCTTTCAAACCACCAAGTCCTGGCAGGTGACACCTCCTGGTGACACTCCCTGGTGACTCCTCTGATGGAAATGAGCCCATCTGGGGGTTCACATGGTCCTGGGTAGGTAATTGGAATGGTCTCCCCCTGGCCTTACAGCTCCATGAATCACTCCCAGGCCTGGGCACTTTATGCACATTAGTGAATTAATCCCAGCCTGGGGAGGGGGTTGGAATTGTTCCTGTCACTGCTCCCATGGGAAAGGGCTGAGGTGGAGTCTGGATCTGCACCAGGACTTGGGGAGGGGTGTAGGGGGAGGTCACATCACTCAGAGCTGACCTTTGAGCACCCAGCCCTGGGGGGAACTCCCTGACCCCTATGGCTGTGCTGGGATTTGCTCTGCAGCTCCAGACCCATCTGAGCCCTGCCATGGGTGGATGGAGGGAGGGATGGAGTGAGGAAGGGATGGATGGATGGATGGATGGATGGATGGATGGATGGATGGATGGATGGATGGATGGAAGGAGCATGGGCAGTGGGGCTGCTGCATCCAGAAAGAGCAGGGAGGATGATCTGGGATGCACCCAGGAAGTCCAGCATCTCCTGGTGCTTCCCTAGCTCTCACATCACATCTCCTGGCTCACTCCCACTGGGAGGCCTTCAGGGAGTGAAGGTGGTGGTGCAAGGAGAGCAGGAATGGAAATCCCTCAGGGTCTTCCCACATGGCTACAGTGGAAAAGGATTTGGGATTGCTGCTTGACCTTGGCTAGAGATGAGCCAGGGGGTGCCCAGCTGGCCAAGAAGGCCACCAGCAGCCTGCTTTGGGCAGCAGGAGCAGGGCAGGGAATGTCCCCCTGGAGTGGGCACTGAGGAGGCCACAGCTGCAATCCTGGGGTCTGTTTGGGGCCTCTCACTCCAAGAAGGACATTGAGGAGCTGGAGTGGGTCCAGAGAAGGGCAGCAAAGCTGGGGAAGGGTCTGGAGAACAGGGCTGGTTTGGGGGTCAGGGATGGTTTTGGAGCCAGGGTTGGTTTGGGGACAGAGCTGGTTTGGGGGTTAGGACTGGTTTTGGAGCCAGGGTTGGTTTGGGGGTCAGGATTGGGTTTGGGGACAGAGCTGGCTTGGGGGTCAGGGCTGGTTTTGGAGCCAGGGTTGAATTTTGGGGTCAGGATTGTGTTTGTGGACAGAGCTGGCTTGGGGTTCAGAGCTGGCTTTGGAGCTAGGATTGGTTTGGGGGTCAGGATTGGGTTTGGGGACAGAGCTGGCTTGGGGTTCAGAGCTGGCTTTGGAGCTAGGATTGGTTTGGGGGTCAGGATTGGGTTTGGGGACAGAGCTGGCTTGGGGGTCAGGGCTGGTTTGGGAGCCAGGGTTGAATTTTGGAGTTGGGATTGGGTTTGGGGTCAGGATTGGGTTTGGGGACAGAGCTGGTTTGGGCTTCAGAGCTGCTTTGGAGCTGGGGTTGGTTTGGGGGTCAGGACTGGTTTTGGAGCCAGGGTCGAATTTTGGGGTCAGGATTTGGGTTGGGGACAGAGCTGGCTTGGGGGTCAGGGCTGGTTTGGGAGCCAGGGTTGGGTTTGGGGACAGAGCTGGCTTGGGGGTCAGGGCTGGTTTGGGAGCCAGGGTTGGGTTTGGGGACAGAGCTGGCTTGGGGGTCAGGGCTGGTTTGGGAGCCAGGGTTGGGTTTGGGGACAGAGCTGGCTTGGGGGTCAGGACCGCTTTTGGAGCCAGGGTTGCTTGGGGGGTCAGACAATTCTTTTATTGGGGGGGGGAGGGGAGCTGACTCAACTCCTCTCCCCAAACCCTCCCCACTTTCCATCTTCTTTTTAATTCCAACAGCCACAAAATAACCCTCCTGAAATAACCTCTGTGTGTCAGCTGCTGATGGAAGGAGATTAAATATTAAAGCTGCTGCTGTGGCTTTAACTCATTCCAATTTTTTTCCCTTTCCCCCCCCCCCCCCTCTTTCCCCTCCTTTCCCCCCCCCCCTTCCCCCTCCTCCTTCTTCCCTCCTCCCTTTCCCCTTTCTCCCCTCTCCTGCTTTTTTTTTTTCCCCTTCTCGGTGTAAAATGACAATGATTTAGAACTCAAGTGCCAGACTCTGCCTCTGGCTTTGGGCGGTTGGAAATGTGTGGAGAAAGATATATTGTGTCTGTGAGAAGAGAAAAGAGAGAGCTCCCCAGCTCGGGAGACCACATAAAGATGTTAAATAGAGCTGTAACGTGCAGGCAGAGCAAGGGGAAAGTGCTTTGGAATCAAAAAGGAAAAGGCACCGAAAATAAATAAATAAATAAATAAATAAATAAATAAATAAAATAATAATCCCACCGTGGAGGAAAGAAGTAAAAAAAAAAAAAAAAGGAAAGGAAAGAAAAGAGGCAAAAGATTAAGGTGCTCAGGGCTGGGCTTGAAATGTGCCTCTCGAGCTGAGGTTGGGGAGGAGAGGAATGTGACCTTTTTTTTCCTCTCCCCCCCCCCCCGCCTCGTCCTCTTGCTGCTTCTCTTATGGACCTAAAAATCTCCCAGTTTGGTGTTTTGTGTGTTTTGTTTTGTTTTTTTTTTTTTTTCCACCTGGAGAATTGGGAATTTTCTTCCTTTTTTACCCTTTTTCTCTCTCTCTTCTCTCTCCCTCCCTGCAGCAGCAGCGGCGGCGGCCGCCTGCCTGCGCGGGGGCTCAGCTGCTCCCCTGGCCTCCCAAAACCAACAAACCCGACTCCTGATTGATTTGCCGCCTTTCCCCGGAACCCAGCAGGGTGCAGGAGGGCTTGGCAGCCTAAAAGAAATCCGGGCTGGGGGCCGGGAAGATGACAAAGTGCCGCCCGGTGCCCACCTTCCTCTCCCCGCTCCCCCTCCTCGCTTTACGGCGCGGTGCGAAACGGCGCCGCCGGCTCCGGCTCCGCTCCCTTTGCTGCGGAGCTGCTTTGCTTTCGCTGAGGTTCGGAGCAGCCTCTGGAAAGGAGGGGTTGGGGAGGGTCGAGGAGACTCCAGAAAATGGGGAAAATCAGGGAGAAAACGTCCAGAAACGGTGTTTGAAGGGGAAAGTTGTGGAGCAAATGTGGCAAGGGAGAGCTGGGCTGGGGTGTGGGGGGATGCAGGCAAAATGCTCTTCGGTTTTTCTCCCTGGGAGGGTGCTCAGACCCCTCCCCCCCCCCCCCCGGCCGAGGTCTGATTTTTGTTGATTTGAGCCCCAGTTCTGAGCCAGCCTCAGCAGAGAGCTCCTGAGGAGGAGGTCTTTGAAGGACACCTTGCAGAACATCCTGGGTTCTGAAGGGGAGGATGGATGGGAGGTGCAGGGCTGCAGCCGGTGGCTGAGGGTTGTTTAGGACCAGAGCAGGGAATGGGAATGCTGCAGAATTTGGGAATGCTGCAGTTTGAGCACGCTGGGATCATGGTTTTCACCCTGGGAGTGAGTCCAGGACCCCCCCCTGCCCCCAACCCCCAGCTCTGAATTCTGTTCATCTGAGCCCCGATTTCAAGCTCTCCTCAAAAGCAGCTTCTGGGATGGCTTTGGTCAGGACCTGTCGGCTCTGATTTCGTTTGTTTTGAGCCTGAATTCTGAGCCACCCTCAAAAGCAGCTCCTGAGAGGACAGGGTTGAAGGGCACCTTGCAGAACATCCTTGGATCAGATGGAGGTGGATGCAAGGTGTGGATGCAGCTGGTGGTTAAGGTCCAGCTGTGGACCAAAGCCGGTCCAATCGTGGCCTAAGTCAGGGAGCAGGGGCTGGGAATGCTTCACTTTGTGTGTCCAGGGCTTGTGCAGCCCCCAAACCCTTTTGGTTCTCTCCCCACGGCTGTGTTCAGGGCCACCCCCATCCCCCCAGTTCTGATCTCCTTCAGTCTGAGCCCCTGCTTGAAGGACACTTAGCAGAACACCCCTGAGATCCCTGCTGCGAAGATGGATGTGGGGAGTGCGAGGATGCGGCCGGGACCTCGGCACTGCTGTCCCTCAGCTGTGGCCCAGGGCTCCCGGGAAGGCGCCGCGGCGGCTTTTCCAGCCGGGAAAAGGCAGATTTGGTCGATAGAGAGAGCCATAAATAACAGCCGGGGAGAGGCAGCGGAGCCGGGAAGGTGGTGGTGGAGACGGGGGACGGGGGCGGGGGGGGGGTGGTGTCAGCCTGGAGCTGTCCCAGGAACAGGTGGCTTTGGGTGGCTTGGGGTTGGGTGGCTGTGTTCAAGGGAGAGAAGGAAGGGAGGAAGGAAACCGGGGGACAAGGGCAGGGATCTGGTGTGGAAACAAGGAGCCGGCGGCTGCCGCGGCTCCGGGAGGCATAAAAATGCTGCGGTGGGGCCGGCGGTGCCCTCAGCCCCCGGCTTTGTCGCAGTCTATTAGGACCGGAGCCATCCATCCATCCTCGGCTCTTTATGGGGATTGGCTTTAACCCCTTCCCTGCCTCTTCCCACCCTTTGCTTCTCCCTTTCTCTTTCCCTCTTTTCCCTCCCCTCGCTCTCGCCGCAGCCCCTTTGTCACCCCCAAGCATCCGGCCCTGCCCGGGGTACCAGCACCCACCCCCTCCGCCCCCCAAGCCAGCACTGGTGGGATTTTATCCCAGGCTTCTCCCAGGGCTGGGATTTGGGGTGGGGTGAGAACTGCAGCATCCCTGCCCGGATCAAGCCACGAGCAGCTGCTTCCAACCCAATCCGTTCACATGGATCCGTCCCCACCCCTGGGGTTGGGCACCCCAAAACCGTTGCCTGGCCCTTCAGAGCACCTTCACTGATCCCTCTGTCCACCTGGAACCCTGACAGCAGCAAATTCCTCCCTGGAGCAGCTGGCACCCAGTGCAAGGTGCCCACAGCAGGGGGGTTGGAACTGGATGATCTTCAAGGTCCCTTCCAACCCAACCCATTCCCTGAACCTCTGGTTGCCCCAAGGTGGTGGAGACTCCATCGCTGGAATCATCCAAACCTTCCCTGGGCATGTTCCTATCTCACCTTCTCCAGGTGACCCTTCCTTAGGCAGGGCATTGGAGTTGATGATCTCCAGGGGTTCCTCCCAACCCCTACCACCCCTCTGTGATGCATTCCCACCCCCCACATCCCTGAAGAGGCCTTTCAAAGCCATGGAGATGTGGTGCTGAGGGCCATGATCTGGTGGTGCCTTGGCAGGGCTGGGTTAAGGATTGGGCTCCGTGAGCTTGGAACTGGTTGTCTATGGAGGTTGTGGGTGCCACCGGTTTGGAGGTGTTAAGGGGAGGCTGGATGAGGCCTTGAGCAACCTGGGTTGGTGGGAGGTTGAGGATCCTCTGGTGGGAGGCTGAGGATCCTCTGGTGGAACCTTGAAGACCATCATGGGCAGAAGCCCCTGGGCAGGGGTGTTGGAACTGGCTGATCTTCAAGGCCGATCTTCTGGGGGGGTGGGGTGGGACTGGAACCAACTGATCTTCAAGGTCCCTTGCAAGCCATTCCCTGATCCCATGGTCACCACTTCCTCCACGCTCTCATTCCAGAGGTTTACAAATGAAGACCACCTGGCAGTCCACAAACACAAACATGAGATGACCCTGAAGTTCGGCCCGGCTCGCACCGACTCCGTCATCATCGCAGGTAGCCCCCACAAACCCCCTCCCAACCCCCTTCCAAACCCCCTCCAAACAGCCCCCAGCCCTCCCTCCAGTCCCCCCTCCAAATCCCCTCTCAACCCCTCCCAACCTCCCTCCAAACCTCCCCCTCCAAACCCCCTCCCAACCTTCCCCCAACCCCACCCAAACCTCCCCCGAATCCCTCCCAAAGCCCCCCTCCCAAAGCCCCCTCCCAAACCTCCCCCTTCAAACCCCCTCCCAAACTTCCCTCCAAACCTCCCCCTCCCAAACCTCCCCATCAACCTCCCTCTCAAACCTCCCCCCAACCTCCCTCCCAAATCTCCCTCCCACACCCTCCCAAAGCCCCTTCCTAAACCCCTCTCCAAAAGCCCCCTCCAAATCCTTCCTCCCACCCCCTCCCAAAGCCCCCTCCCAACCCCCTCCAAAAGCCCCCTCCTAAACCCCTTTCCCAAACCCCTTCCAAACCCTTCCTCCCATCCCCCTTCCAACCCCCCCAACCCTTCCTCCAAACCCCCTCCAAACCCTTCCTCCCAACCCCCTTCCAACCCCCCAACCCTTCCTCCCAACCCCCTTCCAACCCCCCCAACCCTTCCTCCCAACCCCCTTCCAACCCCCCCAACCCTTCCTCCAAACCCTCTCCAAACCCCCTTCCAACCCCCTTCCAACCCCCCAACCCTTCCTCCCAACCCCCTTCCAACCCCCCAACCCTTCCTCCCAACCCCCTTCCAACCCCCCCAACCCTTCCTCCAAACCCCCTCCAAACCCTTCCTCCCAACCCCCTTCCAACCCCCCCCAACCCCCCCAACCCTTCCTCCAAACCCCCTCCAAACCCTTCCTTCCAACCCCCCCCAACCCCTCTCCCAACCCCCCCAAAACAAGACCTGCTGTGGGCTTAGTGCCCTCCCCAGCCCCCCCAGCCCCCCCCCGAAAGCAGCCCCTGGCCAGCTGCATTGCAGCAGCAGCAGCAAAAAGGCAAAGCCTGAAAGTTGCTTTTGGGGTTGGGGGTTTCCCCCGCCCCCCTCCCCTTTTCTGTGGCAGGAGAAGGGTTGGGGGGGGGGGGGGGGGGAAAGTTGTTGAGTGGTTTTTTTTTGGGGGGGGAGGGGGGTTGGGTTTGGGGGTTTGTTTTTGGTGGTTGGTTGGGGTTTGGTTTCTTTTCCCTCCCCCTTTTTCTTGTTACTGTGTTGATTTTTGGGGGTCACTGTTTTGGGGTTGGGGTTTTTTTTTGGGGGGGGGGGTCTTGGCTCTTTTCTTTATCCTTGGGAAGGTCTTTTGGATTCTTCTGTTTTTCTTTTTTTTAATCTTTAGCTCTTTTGGGGTTTTCTTTAATTTTTTTTTGGAGCTCTTTTGGGGTTTTCTTTGTTTGTTTGTTTGTTTGTTTTAGCCCTTTGGGGTTTTTCTTTTTATTTTTTTTTTTAGCTCTTTTTGGATTTTTCTTTCTTTATTTTTTAGCCCTTTTGGGTTTTTCTTAATTTTATTTTTTTTTTAGCCCTTTTGGATTTTTCTTTATTTTTTTCAAAGCCTTTTTTGATTTTTCTTCATTTTTTGGGGGGCCCTTTTGGATTTTTCTTTCTTTCTTTCTTAGCTCTTTTGGGTTTTTCCTTATTTTTGGGGTTTTTTTAGCTCTTTTGGCATTTTCTTTATTTCTTTTTTTAGCTCTTTTGGATTTTTCTTTATTTCTTTTTTAGCTCTTTTGAATTTTTCTTTAAATTTTTTAGCTCTTTTGGATTTTCCTTTCTTTATTTTTTTTAGCCCTTTTGGGTTTTTCTTTATGTTTTTAGCTCTTTTGGATTTTTCTTTCTTTATTTTTTTAGCCCTTTTGTGTTTTTTTTCCCTTTATTTCTTTTTTTAGCTCTTTTGGATTTTTCCCTTTATTTTCTTTTTAGCTCTTTTGTCTTTTTTTCCTTTAGTTTGTTTTTTAGCTCTTTTGGCTTTTTTTCCCCTTTATTTTGTTTTTAGTTCTTTTGGATTTTTCTTTATTTTTTTTTTAGCCCTTTTGGGTTTTTCTTTATTTCTTTTTTAGCTCTGTTGGATTTTTCATTCTTTCTTTTTTAGCCCTTTTGGGTTTATTTCTTTTTTTTAGCCCTTTTGGATTTTTTCTTTCTTTATTTTTTAGCTCTTTTGGATTTTTCTTTCTTTATGTTTTAGCCCTTTTGGTTTTTTTCTTTATTTCTTTTTTAGCTCTTTTGGATTTTTCTTTCTTTCTTTTTTAGCCCTTTTGGGTTTATTTCTTTTTTAGCCCTTTTGGGTTTATTTCTTTTTTAGCCCTTCTGGGTTTATTTCTTTTTTAGCCCTTTTGGGTTTATTTCTTTTTTAGCCCTTTTGGGTTTTTTCTTTATTGCTTTTTTTAGCCCTTTTGGATTTTTCTTTATTTTTTGGGGGAGCTCTTTTAGGTTTTTCTCTATTCTTGGGGGAGGCCTTTTGTGGGTTTTTTTATCTATTTGGGGGTCTGGTGGATTTCTTTGTATTTTTGGGGGAGGTTGGGAGGACTTTGAAGGGTCTGGGAGAGGCTTTTTTGGGGGCTTTCGGGGGGTTCTGTTTTGTAGGGTTTTGCTTTCTTCAGTGTTTTGGAGGCTTTTTGGGGGGGGGGATTTTGGGTTCTTTTGTTGGGGTTTGGGGTGCTTTTGTTCCTCTTTGAGGGCCATTTTGTTTTGTGGGTCTTTTTTCTTGGTTTTGTGGTTTTTTGTGATTTATTTCTTTGTTGGTTTGGGTTTTGTTGTGTTTTGTTGGGGTTTGAGGGTTTTTTGCTGGGTTTTTTTTGTGGTGTTTTTGTTGGTTTTGTTTGGGGGGTTGGGTGCTTTTTATTATTTATTGTTTGGGGATTTTTTTGTTGTTTTTCTTAATGGTTTTGTTCCTTTTTCCCCCTATTTTAGCTTTTTTAAGTGTTGGGGGGAGCCTTCCTTTTCTCATCGCTTTTTCTTGCTGCTTTTGGCTATTTTTATGGCTTCTGTGAGGCCTCTTTAGCTCTCTGGGGCTGTCCCCCCCACATTCCTCTCCTCTCCAAAGCCACCATTTGTTCTCTGGGTTTTCTTCTCTCCCTCCCTCTTGCTTTGTGCTCAGCCCAGGGCTGTGTTCCTGGGCAGGAGGCTTCGGTCTCCATCCCTCATCGGCAGGCGTTCTGCTCTCCACCAGTCACAGCCAGCACTCCAACTGGGAATGTGCCCTTCTGGGGTGCTGCCACTCCTGGAGGTCCCAAGTGGGGAAGGGCAGGGGGAGAGAGGTTCTGCCCCAGCTTTGTGCCACGGTGAAAGCTTCTGATGGAGGTTTTGGGGCTCCAGGGCTGCTTTGTGCAGCTCGGGAGGATGTTGCTGAATGGAGAACGGTCCGGAAAGAGCCCCGGGAGCCGTTAACAGGCTGGGAAAAAACCCCTCCTGCTGAGAGCTGCAGGCAGGAAAGTTTCTGGGTTTAATGCAGAGAGGTTTGGGGGGAAGCAAAGTGCCCTCAGAGGAGCCCTTGGGCTTTATGACCCAAAGCCAGGGGCAGGGTTTGAAGTCAGGCTGGAAGTGAAGCATCGTTCGGTGTCGGCGAGGCGAAGCCGTCGCCGGAGTCGCTTCCCTGGGGCTGCAGGAGCCCCTGCAGCAGTTTCAAATCAATGTTTTCCCTGGAGCACAGCTGCAGACAGGGAGCCAGGTCAAGCAAAACTCACCCAGGGATCCCCTTGGGGCTCCAGGAGCTTTTCTGCCTCCTGGGTGCTATGGGGGCAAGATGCCTGTGCCCGGCGCTTGCCGGTGTCTCGGCTCCTCAACCTCACAGAGATGAGGGAGCAGGGAGACCTCTTCCTGCTTTATAGCCTGGGTGATGGCCAGGGAGATCCTGACTCAGCCTGCTCAGATGGTGGCAGAGTGGCCCCAGAGGAGTGGCTCTGGCCAGGGGGTGCTGGCTGGGACTCCCGCGGAGCCATCTGTCCTGGGGTGCTCGCTACGGAGCCACTGCAGGGAGGGAAGCGACTGCCTAGCTCTGCTCTGCTCCCTCCTCACCACTCCCTGGTTGGAAGCTTCAGGGAGCTCAGATCCCACTCTATCCTTCCTTGCAGCAGCAAAATCAGCCAGGGAGAGGCAAACCCCCCAGGGAAAGGAAGGGACAGAACACAACCCACAGGGCAGGACCTGCCCAGAATCTCCCCCACAACGATTCTTCCTTGGCAGCAGCATTCAGCGAAGCGACAAAACCCTCCAGGATTTCTTGTCCCCTCTCTGAACTGTCACTTGTTTTGTCACCCCCACACACAGCGTGGGGAGAGCCACCAAACAAAGTCCTCGTGGGGTGGGGGACACACAAAGGGAGCCTAAAAGGTTTTTCTTTGTTTTTATTAACCAGATCAGACCCCGACCCCGACGAGGTTCCTGAAGAACTGTGAAGAGGTTGGGCTCTTCAACGAGCTGGCCAGCTCCTTTGAGCATGAGTTCAAGAAAGCTACAGAGGATGAGGAGAAAAAGGCAAGAGGCAGAGGCCCCCGGGGCCGTCAGGCTGAGCTGGGCTCGTACTGGGGGGCTGCTGGAGGCGCACTGGTGCAGCTCCGAGGGAAGGTTCCTGTTGCAGGGGAGTTCGAGTGTGGCCTCAGCTGCTTGCAGAGGGCTTTGTTTGTGTAGCTGGGGTGACTTTGGCTGCTTCTCCTGCCACCCCAGAGTGGGTTTTAATGGTTTAAGCAGGGAGGGGGCCGCGCTGGATGAGCTCCAGAGCTCCCTTCCAGCCCTCACCACGCTGAGATCCTGGGATTATGCCTTTGGCTTTTCACTGCCACAAAAGTCCCCGAAATCCCTCACACCTCGGGGAAGAAAATGCAGGGAAGGCGTCGGGATCTGAGCCAAAAACCCCTTCAGAGCCTCCTTGGGGCTCAGGATCCTTCAGGCTGCTGCCTCGGAAGGAAGGAGCCGAGCCCAGCCCGGTGCCCTCAGCCGTGCCGCGGCTCCGCGGTGGAGCTTTGCCGAACAAAGAGCTCTCAGCATCGATCGCGCTGCCCCCTCGGCCACCTCTGAGCGCAGGGGGCTGAAGGACACTGGGATCTCATCAGACAGCAGCTAATTAAGGACATTTTCCCCACCACCACCCTTTCTCCCCCCTCTCCCCCCCGCCCCCCCCACAACCTCCTTTTCCAGGCTGTGAGCAAGCAGCAGATGGGTGCTGGGCTCATCCATTTCCTAAATGGATCTCTGCCGCCGCAGCCGCCGCAGGCAGCGACGCTGCTCGGAAATAAACGGCAGGAGCTGGGGCCAGTAAATCTTCGACGAGATGGGGAAGGGAGGAATTGGGAATTCAAAGTGAAACCTGTCTGTCAGCCAGCCCCCCCCCCCACCTCCTCCTTTCCCTAATAACGGGGGCTCTTTAAAGCCATAAATTGATCCTTCTCATTGCTATGCCGCGGGGCTGCGGCGGCTGCCGGTTGCGCTTCTCCCGTTCGCTGCCTTTTGTTCTCCGTAGCTCCTACCCCGCTCCCTCCCTTCCCCCCAGCTACGAAAGGGGAGCTTTGCCTTTGTGGTTTCGCCCCCCCAAAAAAAAAAAAAGGGGTCCCCCAGCACCCACAGTCGTGGTTGCTCCTTTTCTAGCTGAGACCATCCATTTTTTCGGGGGTGGGTTGAAAGCTCTTCGCCCTCCCCCCCCAGCCCCGGGCTCTGCTTTTTAGCTTTAGGATGGCTGCACGTTGGGATTTTTCCAGGTGATGTGAAGCTGGAAGGGGGTGTCGAGGCGTTTGGGAAAGCTTTAGACCCTCCTGGAAAATCCCACCGTGGGCAAAGTCCCTGCTCCCAGCCGGATCCTTCCTCACCAGACCTGGCCAGAGTTGCATTTTTGAGATGCTTTCAACGCTTTGGCCACATCCAGCCCCCAGTCCCCTCTGCCCCCCGCGGGCGCTGCTGTGTTTTGTCCTCCGGTTCCTGGGCTGATCCTAGCCGGTGGGTTTTGTCCTCCACTTCTAAGGGGTGGTCTCCGCACCAGCATGTTAATTAAAACCACAGGCACAGCAGGAGCCTCCCTAGAGGCACTTTAAGTGCTTTGAAAACTTTTGCTGCATGTTAATCCCTGCTCCTTTGTGATCCCCAGCGCCACATCCCTGCCGTGGGAGGGCAGGTAAGCGCTGGCCGCACGTACAGCAAAGCAAAGCCCGGCCGTAAATCAGCTCCTGGAGCCTCACACACCACCCCCCCCCCCCCCCCCCCACACACTCGAGAGAGCAGCAACAGCAACCCAAAAATGCCCCAATTTACCCTCTTGCAGCAAATTTTCCCTCCCCTTGAGAGGACTTAAAACGCAGCGAGAGGAGGAGGAGGAGGAGGAGGAGGTTGGGGTTGGATGCTAGGACAAAAGTGTCAGCGAAGGGAAAAGGCTTGGGGATGGCTGCAGGAGGGGGAAGGGGCAGCAGGCTGGATGGCCAAGCAGCTGGCAGGGTTGATTTAGGGATTGTTGCCCCCTGCCCAAGCCAGAGAGAGGGTCCTGGGGGTGATCTGGGGGGGGGGGGGGGGACACACGACACATGAGGCTGCTGGAGCCTGGTTGTATGCAGCACCCTGCGCTGCGCTGCCCTTCACCATCTTCTCCTTGGCTCTCCCCTTCCTTGCAGGCTGCTTTTTACCTCCTTGTTTGGTGTGTGTGTGTCCCCCCCCTTTTTTTGCCACCCCAGCAGAGCCCTGAGCTGGTTAAGGTGTGGGGCACGTGGGCACTGCTGGAAGGCAGGGTGGTGGCAGGTTGCCAGCTTGCAGGCATATGGTGGGGTTTGATTTTTTAATGGGGTGCTCATAGATCTTTAATAACTTGCATGGCTCTTTGTTTGCTTTTGATAATCAGGGCTCATAAAATAATTCAGGGCTGATTTATCCAAAGCTTTACAGCTCTGCTGTGAGGGGAGGGGAGGGGGAGGGGGGGGGGAAAAGAACCTTCTGCAACTCGCAGGCATTTGGCTTTGCTACCTGCTCTCCTGCTGTAATGAAGAAAAGGTGGGGGGGGGGGGGGGGGGGGGGGGCAAAAAAGAATAATCAAATAAAAGCCATGGAAAGAATCCTCTCTGTGTGCTGCAAACCACAAACTGGTGCCAGCTGGGGCAGGGGACCACCTTGCCTTGTGCCCTCTCTGCCCTCTCCCTGCCTGGCTGTGGGCTCCCAGCTGCCCTCCTTCAGCTCAAATAAATAACAAGAATCACTTGGCAAGAGCTGGGGGCAGAGGCTCTGCCTCAGGGAGCAGCCCAATGGCTTCACAAACCATCTCAGTTCTAATTGCCCTTTCAAACTGGGCTTGGTTTCTCCTCCTGCAGAACGCTGGAGCCCTGGATATGTCCCTGCCCTCCACCCCAGACATCAAGATCAAGGAGGAAGAGCCGGTGGAGGTGGATTCGTCCCCCGCCGGACAGCCCCGCGTCCCACCCGCGCTCGCCACAGCCCCAGGAGAAGGTAGGACTCCAGGTCTGCCCCTCCAGGAGGCTGGTGAGACACTGAGCAGCTTGCCCAGAGAGGTTGTGGATGTCCCCTCCCTGGAGGTGTTCCAGGACAGGCTGGATGAGCAACCTGAGCTAGTGGAAGGTGGAAGATCATCCAGGGCCACCCACCCCCCCGCCACGGAGGAGCCCACGGCAGCCTGGGTCAGGTCTGGGCAACCCCCAGGGGGCAGAAATTGTTCCTCATGGCTAACCTAAACCTCCCCTGGGGCAACTTGAGGCCATTTGCTCTTCTCCTGGGAGCAGAGCCCAACCCCCACCTGGCTCCAGCCTCCTCTCAGGGAGTTGCAGAGAGCCAGAAGGTCTCCCCCTCAGCCTCCTCTTCTCCAGGCTGAACCCCAGCAGCTCTCTCAGCTGCCCCTCCCCAGCCCTCTTCTCCAGAGCCTTCCCCAGCTCTGTTGCCCTTCTCTGGTCCTGCTCCAGCCCTCAAAGTCCTTCTGGCACTGAGGAGCCCAACCCTGCCCCCAGGCTTCCAGCTGTGGCCTCCCCAGTGCCCAGCCCGGGAGGCCAACCCCTGCCCTGCTCCTGCTGCCCACACCACTGCTGCTCCAGCCCAGGCTGCTGGTGCCCTCCTTGCCCACCTGGGCACACAAACCTTCTTCAGCTCCCAAGCACCCAAGCTGTCTCCTTCTGTCTGCTGCCCTTCTCCAGGAGGTGCCCTCCAAGCCTGTGATCATCTCCACACCGACTCCGACCATCGTGCGCCCGGGGTCCCTGCCCCTGCACCTGGCTTACGACCCCCTGCACCCCACCCTGCCCTCCCCCACCTCGGTCATCACCCAGGCCCCCCCCTCCAACAGGCAGCTGGGGTGAGTATGGAGAAGTTCTGGGGGAGGATGGAGCAGCTGGGGAAGTGTGGGGGGAGGAACACACACTCACTCTGAGCTTTTCCTCCTCTACCCTCAGGCTTCCTGGGCACTAATTCGGCACCAAAATAAGCTCCTGGGTTACCCAAATGACTGCAGGGAGGCTGCCCAGCACCCCCTGGGTGCCCAGCACCCCCTTTCACCCTCAGGCTTCCCCATTCACGCCCAGCATCTCCAGCACAGCCTTAATGAGGGTCCCTTCATTAGGGCCTCAGAGATGGGGGTGCAGCCTTAGCGAGGGTCCCTTTGTTAGGGCTTGGGGCTGGGGGGTGGCTTGCAGTGTGACAGAGGTGGAAGGCAGGCTGTGACCCACCAGTCCCTCTCCTCCTTAGGCTGAGCTTTACAAAGCAGCCTGGAGGCTCAAGGAAGCCCCAGCAGGAATGAGTCTGAGCCCAGCCTCTGGCAGTCCCAAGGCAGCCTTAAAAATTCCAGCCTGAGTTCTTGGCACAGTGAATTCCTCCCTCCCTGACCCACATCCCTGCTTTCCCCCCACCCTGCCCTGGCTCCAGGCCAGCTCAGCTTCCTCTGAGGTTCCAGGCAAGGCAGCACAGCCTCCTCCAGCCCCTTCCCTGGGCTGGCAGAGGAGGCAGCAGCAGCAAATCTCTTTTTTCCTCCCTCCCCCAAAGTCAGGCTCCCAGCAGCTCTGCTCCTCTCTGCCCAGCTCTGCTCTGCCTCCCTGCTGCAGAGGAGGAGCAGGAGCTCAGCCCTGGCTGGCAGGGATGAATTCCTCATCATCCAGAGCAGAGCAGCTCTGGGTTTTCCTCCACCCTCCTAGAAAAGCAGAGTCTGGAGGCTCAGAGCTGGAGCAGGGTGAGGCAGAGGGATCAGCAACACAGTTCCAGGGGGGTGAAGTTGGCACAACTGGGCTCCAGCACTCACCCCCTCCCCATCCTGCTGGGATTGGGATCCTTCCCATCTCTCCCAGAGGCCTTTCCCATCTCTCCCAGAGGCCTTTCCCATCTCTCCCAGAGCCTTTCCCATCTCCCAGAGCCATCTCCTGGGCAGGCCCAGGCCAGCCCTGCACGTTCAGGAGGTTTCCTCTTGCTGATGGAATCCTCAGTCCCTGCAAACCCCCTGGGGGAGCTCAGTGGATGTGGCTCCTGGGCCAAGGAGCTGCCCAGATCCTCCTTCTGCCCACTGCCAGGCTCAGGATGCCCTCAGCCTCCCTGAGGAGGAGCTCCAGCAGGCTCTGGGTGTGCTCTTCTGTCCAGGTGGGCATCAGGTGGACTTGGAGGCTGGGTGACAGACTCTGCTCAGTGGTGCCCAGGGCCAGGACAAGGGGCAAGGGGCACAAACTGGCACCCAGGAGGAGAAATTTGTTTGGTGTGAGGCTTCTGGAGCCTTGGAGCTGCCCAGAGAGGTTGTGGAGTTTCCTTCTCTGGAGAGCTTCCAACCCCACCCTGGGCATTATGCCCCTGGGCAAGCTGCTGGGGGTGCCCTGCTGGAGCAGGGTGGGATTGGCACTGGATGAGCTCCAGAGGTCCCTTCCAGTGCCACCATGCTGTGGCTTGGGGGGGATTTCTCTGCTCACCAGCATCACTTCCAGCTCAGGTGTCCCTTGATGTGACCCCAGGTGCCTGAAGCCATCTCCACCTGTGCCCAGCTGTGCCCAGCCGCGCCTGGCACCCACCCAGGAAGGGGAAAGCTGAGCCCAAATCCACCACCTGGAGTCAATCCAGGCTGGGGCTGCTGGGCTGGCATCCAGGTGGAACCAGCTCCCACAGGTCCCACTGCTGTCTCTCCAGGTCTCCCACAGGTTCCCTGCCCCTGGTGGTGCAGCTGGCCAACGGGCAGGCCCTGCCCGTGCTGCCCGGGCCCCCTGTCCAGATGCCTTCCGTCATCTCGGTGAGGAGCCTCCTGCTGCAGCCTGCAGGATGGGGCAGGGGGAAGCTCCTGCCCTGCCCCTCCTGGGCTGGTGGGGAAAGGCTCTGGGGAAGGGGGGAAGGGGGAAGGGAAGGGGAAAGGGAAAGGGAAAGGGAAAGGGAAAGGGAAAGGGAAAGGGAAAGGGAAAGGGAAAGGGAAAGGGAAAGGGAAAGGGAAGGGAAAGGGGAGGGGAAGGGGAGAGGGAAAGGGAAAGGGAAGGGAAGGGGAGAGGGAAAGGGAAGGGAAGGGGAGAGGGGAAGGGGGAAGGGGAAGGGGAAGGGGAAGGGGGAAGGGAAGGGGAGAGGGGAAGGGGGAAGGGAAGGGGAGGGGGAAGGGGGAAGGGAAGGGGAGGGGGAAGGGGGAAGGGAAGGGGAGAGGGGAAGGGGAAGGGAAGGGGAGGGGGAAGGGAAGGGGAGGGGGAAGGGAAGGGGGGGAGGGGGAGGGGGAAGGGAAGGGGAGGGGGAAGGGGGAAGGGGGGGGGGAGGGGGAGGGGAAGGGGGAAGGGGGAAGGGAAGGGGGGGGGAGGGGGAAGGGAGGGGGAGGGGGAAGGGGGAAGGGAAGGGGGGGGAAGGGGAAGGGGGGAAGGGAAGGGGGAGGGAAGGGGGAAGGGAAGGGGAAGGGAAGGGGAGGGAAGGGAAGGGGGAAGGGGGAGGGGGAGGGGGAAGGGAAGGGGAGGGGGAAGGGGGAAGGGGAAGGGGAAGGGGGAAGGGGGAAGGGAAGGGGAGGGGGGAAGGGGGAAGGGAAGGGGAGGGGGAAGGGGGAAGGGAAGGGGAGGGGGAAGGGGGAAGGGAAGGGGGAGGGGGAAGGGGGAAGGGAAGGGGGGGGGGAGGGGGAAGGGAAGGGAAGGGAAGGGGGAAGGGGAGGGAGGGGAGGGGGAAGGGGAGGGGGAGGGGGAAGGGAAGGGAAGGGGAGGGGAAGGGAAGGGGAGGGGGGAGGGGAAGGGGGGGAGGGGGAAGGGGGAAGGGAAGGGGGGGGGGAAGGGGGAAGGGGAAGGGGGGGGAAGGGAAGGGAGGGGGAAGGGAAGGGGAGGGGGAAGGGGGAAGGGAAGGGGAGGGGGAAGGGAAGGGAGGGGGGAAGGGAAGGGAGGGGGAGGGGGGAAGGGAAGGGGAGGGGGAAGGGAAGGGAGGGGGAAGGGAAGGGGAGGGGGAAGGGGGAAGGGAAGGGGAGGGGGAAGGGAAGGGGGAGGGGGAAGGGGGGGGGGGGGGGGAAGGAAGGGGAAGGGGGAAGGGAAGGGAGAGGGGAGGGGAAGGGGAGAGGGGAAGGGAAGGGGAGGGGGAAGGGGGAAGGGAAGGGGGAAGGGGAAAGGGGGAGGGGGAAGGGAAGGGGAAGGGAGGGAAGGGAAGGGAGGGAAGGGAAGGGAAGGGAAGGGAAGGGAAGGGAAGGAAGGAAGGGGGAAGGAAGGGAAGGGGGAAAAGGGGGAAAAGGAAGGGGGAAGGGAAGGCAAAAGGGAAAAGGAAGGGGGAAGGGAAGGCAAAAGGGAAAAGGAAGGGGGAAGGGAAGGGAAAGGAAGGGGAAGGGAAGGAAGGGGGAAGGGAAGGGGGAAGGGAAGGGGGAAGGGAAGGGGGAAGAGAAGCGGGAAGGGGAGGGGCAAGGGAAGGGAAGGGGAAAGGGAGGGGAAGGGGAAAGGGAAAGGGAAAGAGAAGGGGAGGGGAGGGCGTGGCTGGTGGCCTCTGGTGCCAGCAGAGGTGAGTGGTGGCAGCAGGTCCTGCAGGCTGAAGGTTTCTCAGGCTGCACTGCAGAGCCAGCAGAGCTCCTCAGCTCCCAACCCCTTCGGTGCTGCTTCCTCCCCCTGCAGCTGGCCCGCCCCATGTCCATGGTGCCCAACATCCCTGGCATCCCTGGGCCACCCAGCAGCAGCAGTGGGTCCCTCTCCCCATCAGGACTCCCAGTGCACTCCGAAGCCAAGCTGGTGAGTGGCCAAAGCTGTGCCCTGGTGAGGGTGGCACGTCCCCAGGGTCGTCCCCAGGCTCATCAGGAGCACATCCATCTCCCCTCACTGCTGAACTGCTGGGGGCCAATCCATCAGCTGGAAGCTTCCTTTATCCTTGCAGCCTTCTGGAAGAGCTTCCCCAAAGCCCTCTGCAGCCATCAGAGCAGGTGTCAGAAGTGCCACCCGGAGCAGGGGGAGCCGGCGGGGGCTGGCAGGCGGAGCGGCCGCGCTGCCGCCGCTGGGCAGAGCTGCTGCTGCCAGCTCCAGCAGAACAGATGGGCTGGAGGTGGGCTGCAGGCAGGCAGAGCCAAGAGCTGTTGTGCTGGAATCATGGAATTATGGAATGGGGCTGGGTTGGAAGAGAGCTTGCAGCTCCTGAAGGCCAACCCTTAACCCAGCGCTGCCCCAGGGCACCACCAGCCCCCGGCCCTCAGTGCCACGGCTCCTGGGCTCTGAAGGCCCTCCAGGGATGGAGACTCCAGCACTGCCCTGGGCAGCCTGGGCCAGGTCTGGACAAGTCTCAGGGGGCAGAAATTGTTCCTCATGGCCAACCTGAACCAACCCTGGGGCAGCTTGAGGCCATCTCCTCTAGTGCTGTCCAACCCCCACCTGTCTCCAGTCTCCTCTCAAGGAGTTGCAAGGAGCCAAAAGCTCTCCCCTCAGCCTCCTCTTCTCCAGCCTCAACCCCTCCAGCTCCTCAGAAGTTCTCCAGACCTTTCCCCAGCTTCTTGGCTCCAAGGGCTGCTGAAACCCTGAGCAGTGTGAAGAAGAAGTCCACTGACATCCTTTTGTCTCCTTCCCCAGAGGCTGAAGGCCAGCTTGACAGCATCTTCCTCACTCAATGGCAGCAACCTGGTGCTGGGCTCAGCCAGCACGATGGTGCCAGCAAGGCCAGAGCAGAGCCAGATCCTTGTCCAGCATCCTGATGCCCCTTCCCCAGCTCAACCACAGGTCTGCTTCACCCACCAGGCTTGGAGGTGCTGGGCTGGGGGTGGTGGGGGGTGAGACCTCGGGGAAAGAGGAGGAAAACCTGGAAGAGGTTGGCCAGGGAGCTTGTGGATGCCACTCATCCCTGGAGGTGTTCAAGGGGAGGTTGGGTGAGGCCTTGAGCGGCCTGGGCTTGAGGGGAGGGTGAAGATCATCCAGGGGGAGGTTGAGGATCATCTAGTGGATGGTTGAAGGGCATCCAGTGGAAGCTTGAAGATCAGCCAGTTCCAAGCCCCTTGCCATGGGGGGATGATCTTCACAGGGGCTTGGAACTGGCTGATCTTCAAGGTCCCTTCCAACCCATTCCATGATTCTGGGATCCCTGGTTTGCAGAATGGGTTAAAGCCCTTCAGGTTTCTCAGTGCTGCTCAAGCAGGAACCTTCTTCAGCAAGCTCCAACCACACTTGCCTTTGCTCCCCAAGGTTTGGAGCTCCCAAAGAACATTTTCCCCTTCTCCTCTCCTCAGTGGCAGGGGTTAAATGCTCCTCTCTCAGCCAATCATCTTGGCAGGCTCCTGCCAGCCCACCAAATGCCAGTGTGCATCAGGAGCACCACCACCACCTGCTCCTGCCTTGAGGTTGCCTTCCAAAAGGTTTAATGTCCATATGGTGCCTGCCAGAGCAGGTCCCCAGCCTCATTACCCAGCCCTGGCAGCAGCCTTTGGCCTCTTCTTTTGTTCTCCCAAAGCTGAATGGGAAATGTGGAATGGTGGAGTGGTGGAATGGGGTTGGGTTGGAAGAGATCTTAAAGCTCCTGGAGTCCCAACTTTGAACCCAGCACTGCCCCAGGGCACCACCAAGCCATGGCCCTCAGCACCACAGTTCCAGGGCTTTGAAAGCCCTCCAGGGATGGGGACTCCACCTCTGCCCTGGGCAGCCTGGGCCAGGCCTGGACAAGCCTCAAGGGGCAGAAATTGTTCCTCAGGGCCAACCTGAACCTGCCCTGGGGCAGCTTGAGGCCATCTCTTCTCCTAGGAAAAGAGCCTAACCCCCACCTAGCTCCAGATCCTTCTCAGGGAGTTGCAGAGAGCCAGAAGGTCTCTCCTCAGCCTCCTCTTCTCCAGGCTGAACCCCCCCGGATCCCTCAGCTGCTCCTCAGACCCTTCTCCAGCTTCTTGCCCTGCTCCAGCCCTCAATGTCCTTCTTGAAGTGAGGAGCCCAAAACCAACCCCAGGATTCCAGCTGTGACCTTCCCAGTGCCCACTCCAGGGGGACAATTAGGCTGGCCACAGCCTCATCCAGCCTGGGCTTAAACACCTCCAGGGCTGGGGCCTCAACCACCTCCCATTCCAGGCCTTCACCACTCTCATGGGGAAGAACCTCCTCCTCACATCCAGCCTGAATCTCCCCACCTCCAGCTTCATTCCATTCCCCCTGGTCCTATCACTACTTGAGAGCCTGAGCAGTCCCTCCCCAGCCTTCCTGTAGGCCCCCTTCAGATCCTGGAAGGCCACACTGAGGTCACCTGGGAGCCTTCTCTTCTCCTGACTGAACAGCCCCAACTCCTTCAGTCTGTCCTCACAGGAGAGGTGCTCCAGCCCTCTGATCATCCTCCTGGCCCTTCTCTGGACACCTTCCAGCACCTCCACATCCCTCTTGTAATAGGGGCTCCAGAACTGGAGGCAGTACTCCAGCTGTGGTCTCAGCAGAGCTGAGCAGAGGGGGAGAATCCCCTCCCTTGCCCTGCTGGCCACACTTCTCCTGCTGCAGCCCAGGAGCTGATTGGCTTTCCGGGCTGCAAGTGCACACTGAGAGCTCCTGTGGAGCTTCTCCTCCCCCAGCACCCCCAAGTCTTTCTCCTCAGGGCTGCTCTCCAGCCAGTCCCTGCCCCAAGCCTGGATTTGTGCCTGGGGTTGCCTCCACCCAGCTGCAGGACCCTGCCCTTGGTCTTGTTGAAGCTCCTGAGGTTGGCTTGTGCCCACCTCTCCAGCCTGCCCAGCTCCCTCTGGATGGATCCCTTCCCTCCAGCGTGTCCACTGCACCACACAGCTTGGTGGCATCAGCAAACCTGCTGAGGGGGCACTCGATGCCACTGTCCATGGCAACCACAGAGATGCTGAACAAGCCTGGTCCCAGAACTGATCCCTGAGGGACTCCGCTTGTCCCTGGCCTCCCCTGGGACACGGACCCATTGACAGCCACTCTCTGGGTGCGGCCGTCAAGCCAGTTCCTTATCCATCGGGTGGTCCATCCATCAGACCCGTGTGTCACCAGCTTGGAGAGCAGGCCGTGGTGCCACGCAAAGCATCTCCTCCACCTCCCGCTGTGCTCCTGCCCAGGTGTCCCCCGCCCAGCCCACGCCCAGCCCCGGGGCCGGCGGCGGCGGGCGGCGGACGAGGACCCCGACGAGCGCCGGCAGCGCTTCCTGGAGCGGAACCGGGCGGCAGCCTCCCGCTGCCGGCAGAAGCGCAAGCTCTGGGTCTCCTCCCTGGAGAAGAAAGCTGAGGAGCTCACCACCCAGAACATCCAGCTGAGTGTGAGTATGGAGCCCCGGGGGAGGCACAGCCCCCGAGAGGCACGGGCCCCGGAGAGGCACCGCAGGGTTGTTAGGGCTGGGAGGGAGCGCGGGGGCTCAGCCAGCTCCCAACCCCCTGCCACGGGCAGGGACGCCTCACACCACGGCCGGCTCCAGCCTGGCCTTGAGCACCTCCATGCTGCTGCTTCTGGAGGGTGAGCTCCTTCCCACTCCCTTCCCACCTTGGGAAGGGCCTCCAGCCATAGAATCATACAATCACAGGGCTGGAAGGCACCTCAAGGCTCAGCCAGTGCCAACCCCGCTGCCATCGGCAGGGACCCCTCACCCCACAGCCACCTCCAGCCTGGCCCTGAGCACCTCCAGGGCTGAGGCTTCCACCACCTCCCTGGGCAGCCTGTGCCAGGCTCTCCTGGGGAAGAACTTCTTCCTCACAGCCAATCTGAGTCTCCCCACTCCTCGTTTCAGCCAATCTGAGTCTCCCCACTCCTAGTTTCAGCTGCCCCACGCGGGTGGGGACGAGGCGCTGGGACGTGGCTCCCCGGAGCAGGATGGGTCTGGAGCTTAGCCAAGTGCCAGGTGGTGGGGCTGGAAAACTCCCCCCGCCCCCCAACAGAAAATTTTCCACCCCAAGCAATGTCAGCTTGGGGGGATGGTGGGATGGGACCTCTGGGGACCAGCCAGCTCAATCCCCACCCTGCTGCCAGCAGGGCACCCCCAGAAGCTTGCTCCCAGGTGCAGGGTGGCCAAGGGGGTTGGAAGCTCTCCACACAAGGAGGCTCCACAACCTCTCTGGGCAGCTCCAGGCCTCCAGCAGCCTCACACCAAACAACTTTCTCCTCCAGCTCAGCTGGAGCCTCCTGGGCTCCACTTTTTGCCCCTTGTCCTGTCCCTGGGCACCACTGAGCAGAGTCTGGCCCCAGCCTCTTGCTCCCCACCCTTCAGCTCTTGCTGAGCTCTGCTCAGCTCCCCTCTGGGGCTACTCTTCTGCAGGCTCTCAGCCCCAGGGCTCTCAGCCTTTGTTCCTCACAGAGCTACTCCAGGCCCCAGGTAGGGTCTGGTGCTCACTCTGGAGGCTCTGCTGGGGTGCAGCCTCCTCCTGTCTTTGTGTTCCCACCTCAGAATGAAGTCACACTGCTGAGGAATGAGGTGGCCCAGCTGAAGCAGCTGCTGCTGGCTCACAAGGACTGTCCTGTCACTGCACTACAGAAGAAGACCCAGGGCTACCTTGGTGAGTGATGGCTTTGGATGGCCCTTGGTGGCCTCTGAGCAGGTGAGAAAGGGCCTCTGAGAAAGCTGGGGACAGGCCAGGGGCTGTTGGGACAGGACAAGGGGTGATGATGGGCTGAAGTTGCAAGAGGGAGGTTGAGACTGGAGAGGAGGAGGAAATTCTTCATGCTGAGGGTGGTGAGAGCCTGGCCCAGGCTGCCCAGAGAGGTGGGAGAGGAGGCCCCAGCCATGGCCCCATTCAGGCTCTGAGCAGCCTGCTCTAGTTGGGGATGTCCCTGCTGGCTGCTGGGGGTTGGACTGGATGAGCTTGGAAGGTCTCTGCAACCCAAACCCAGTCCATGGTGCTGTGGTGAGACACAAAGGAGTGAAGCCTTCAGCTCAGCCTTTGCTCCACCACCTTCCAGTGACTGCAGCTGGCAGGAGGGGAGGGAAGGGGAGGGGAGAGGAGAGGAGAGGAGAGGAGAGGAGAGGAGAGGAGAGGAGAGGAGAGGAGAGGAGAGGAGAGGAGAGGAGAGGAGAGGAGAGGAGAGGAGAGGAGAGGAGAGGAGAGGAGAGAGGGAGAGGGAGAGGAGAGGAGAGGAGAGGAGAGGAGAGGAGAGGAGAGGAGAGGAGAGGAGAGGAGAGGAGAGGAGAGGAGAGGAGAGGGAGAGGAGAGGAGAGGAGAGGAGAGGAGAGGAGAGGAGAGAGGAGAGGAGAGGAGAGGAGAGGAGAGGACTGAACAGGGCAGGACAGACCTAGGTCCTCTGTCTTCTGCTGATGTGGCCTCCCCTTCCTGCTTGGAGCCCCTAACCCTTGCCCCAGCAGACCCTTGGGTCCTTCCTGGCCACGAGGGCACATTTCTGGTTCCTGGGCAGCTCCCAAGTCCTTCTCCACGGAGCTGCTTCCCAGCAGGTCGCCCCCTGCCCTGTGCTGCTGAGGAGGGGGCAGAGGCTCTGCCCTCCCCAGCTCCCCTGCAGCTCTCCTGTGCCACGGGGCACCCAGGCAAGAAGAGCTTGGCACCCCCACTTGATTTTCAAGCCCTGCCAGTTGAGTCAGAGCTTGAGTGATGTGGTTGTCACCGTCCCTGCTGCCCCCTGGCCGTGCCAGGCAGGTGCCTGGACACGATTTTCCCCACTTTACAGCTCCTGCTCTGCTCCCTGCTCCAGGAAGAGGAATTCATCAGGCAGCTGAGTCCTAAAAATGAGCTCCCCCCTTGCCCCCTCCTCCTTGCCTGCCTTTATGACCCAGATTTGTGACTAAGCAGCTCCTTAACTGAAGCCCCCCAGAGCCCCTGCCTGGCACCTGCCCCCTCCACGCTCAGCCTGGTTCAGCTGCAGCACCCTGGGCAGCTGCTTTGTGGCAGCCAAAACCCATCCCTGGCTCTGCTCCACCTTCCCTCTCCCCACCAAGGGCAGCTGAAGTGCTCCAGCCAGGCCTGAGCTGAGGTTTCACTGAACCCCCGCCCCAGTGTGATGGGAGAGGACCTCTGGAGCTCCCCAGCCCAACCCCCCCCCCCCCCCAGCAGCTTGCCCAGGGGGGTTGGAAGCTCTCCACAACCTCTCTGGGCAGCCTGCTCCAGGCCTCCAGCAGCCTCACCCCAAACAGCTTTCTCCTCCTGCTCAGGTGGGCACCTCCTGGGTGCCACTTTGTGCCCATTGCCCCTTAGCCTGTCCCTGGGCACCATCCTCTGTGCCCTTTTTCTCCATGCCAAATACCTCCAGCTCCCCCTCCCCAGACAGGAGGGCACCAGGACCCCTGCCCAGATAGGAGGGCAGCAGGCCCCCTGCCCACACAGGACCTCAGGACCCTTCCCTAGACAGGAGGGCAGCAGGCCCCCTGCCCAGACAGGACCTCAGGACCCTTCCCTAGACAGGAGGGCAGCAGGGCCCCTGCCCACACAGGACCTCAGGACCCTTCCCTAGACAGGAGGGCACCAGGACCCTTCCCTAGACAGGAGGGCAGCAGGCCCCCTGCCCAGACAGGACCTCAGGACCCTTCCCTAGACAGGAGGGCAGCAGGCCCCCTGCCCACACAGGACCTCAGGACCCTTCCCTAGACAGGAGGGCAGCAGGCCCCCTGCCCACACAGGACCTCAGGACCCTTCCCTAGACAGGAGGGCACCAGGACCCTTCCCTAGGCAGACAGGACCTCAGGACCCTTCCCTAGACAGGAGGGCACCAGGACCCTTCCCTAGGCAGACAGGACCTCAGGACCCTTCCCTAGACAGGAGGGCACCAGGCCCCCTGCCCAGACAGACCCCTCAGGACCCTTCCCTAGACAGGTGCCCCTACCCCCAACCCCAGGCCCCCTTCCCCAAGCCTCCCTCCCTCTCTGACTTTGTTCTCTTCTCCTGCCCCGCTCCAGCAGAGAGCCCCAAGGAGAGCTCGGAGCCCACCGGCTCCCCGGCCGCCGTCATCCAGCACAGCTCGGTGCCAGGCGCGGCGCCAGGCTCCGCCAACGGGCTCCGAGCCGCCGAGGCCGTGGCCACCTCGGTGCTGGCACAGATGGCAACCCAAAGGACAGAACTGGGCCTGCCCTCCCACGTCATCATGGCCCCACAGTCGCAGTCTGCTGGCAGATGATTGGCACGGGGCGAGGCGGCGGCGGCGGGCGGCGGCGGGCGCAGGGACTGAGCAGCGGCTGCGTCCCCACCGCAGGATTTTTATCGCTTCTTCTTCTCTTTTTGGTTCTGGGGAGGGGGTGGGGGAGGTGGGGGTGGAAGGGAGGGGGGTTGGGGCTTGTTTTGGGGTCGTTGGGGGGGTGGGGTTGTTTTTTTTTTGGGGGGTGGGTTTTGGTTTCTTTTCCGAGCGAGTTCAGGGGGCAGCTCCCTGTGCCCAACCTCGCCCCTCCCTGTGCCCAACCTCGCCCCCTCCCTGTGCCCCCCCTCCCCATGGACCTGCTTGGGGCTGGAGAAGCTGGGGGAGGGGGAGGGGGGGCAGGGAAAGGGAGCTGGGAGCGCTGGTGGGCAGCAGGGTGGGCAGGAGGCAGCCAGCTGAGGGGGGAGGTGGTGCCCCCAAGAAGGTGGAGGAGCTCCTGGAGGTTGGGGGAGGTTCTCCTCCACCTCTGCTCTTGCCCTGGTCAGGCCTCCTCTGGAGGGCTTGGGGCCCAGGGCTGGGCTGCCCAAGGTCAAGAGGGACAGGGAGCTGCTGGAGAGGGCACAGCCTAAGGGCTGTGAAGATGAGGAAGGGGACTTGGAGCATCTCTTGTGATGAAGACAGGCTGAAGGACTTTGGGGCTTTGTAGCCTGCAGAAGAGCAGCCTGGGGGGGGGGGGAGCTGATCAATGCTGATCAATACTTAAAGGGGTGGAGGGGGGGGCAGGAGGCTGGGGCCAGTCTCTGCTCAGTGGTGCCCAGGGCCAGGGCAAGGGGCACAAAGTGGCACCCAGGAGGTGCCACCTGAGCAGGAGGAGGAAGTTGTTTGGTGTGAGGCTGCTGGAGGCCTGGAGCTGCCCAGAGAGGTTGTGGAGCCTCCTGCAGAGAACTTCCAACGGCCCCCCCCCCCCCCCCCCCCCGGCATTGTGCCCCTGGGCAAGCTGCTGGGGGTGCCCTGCTGCAGCAGGGTGGGGTTGGCACTGGGGGAGCTCCAGAGGTCCCTTGCCAGCGGGCTGGGGGCTGTGAGCCGACAGAAGTCCCCTGAGCACTCTGCAAAGCCCCTTGCAAGGTCCCCTCCCAGGCCTCAGTGACTTTAACACTAAGCCCCCACCCTGGGTGGATCCCCCTTGGGAGCTTCCACTCTGTGTCCCCTGCCACCTCCCTCCTCCTCCTCCTGAGCAGAGGAGGACACAGCCCTGGGGGGCCCCGGGGCATTTCCTCCTGCCCTCACTGCCTCCTCTTTCTCATGCTGCTCTGCCTCCCTGTGCCCACCCCCCTCCCCCTGGCACCCAGCTTTGTGCCTCTGCTCCCTCCCAGCCCACCAAGGGCAGGTCTGGGACGGGACCACCAGCAACTGGTTTGCTCCCAGTGGTTGGAAGAGGAGGGATGTGAGGAGGAGGAGGAGGAGGAGGAGGAGGGGACACAAGCATGGCCCTGGGCACTTGGGGCCCCTCTGTGTTGCTCTGTGCTGGCAGCTGGGGGATTGGGGGGTTGGGGGGGGTGCCGTTTTCAGTCTTCCTTAGAGTAAACTGGGAGGAAAGTTACTTCCTAGGGGTAAAACTGGAAGTGAATTTACTTCCTTGAAGGAACTGTAAGCAAATTCACTTCCTCAGCTTAAAGCAATTTGGGGGGAGTGAATTTACCTCCCTTAGAGGAATTGAGAGGAAATGGACTTCCTCAGAGCAAAGCTGGGAGGGAATTTACTTCCTCAGAGCAAAGCTGGGAGGGAATTTACTTCCTCAGAGTGACTTGGAAGAAGCTTTGCTTCCTGAAAGGGACTTGGAAGGAAATTTCCTCCCTGAAACTGGAAGTCCTTTCACTTCCTCAGAGTAACCTGGGAGTAGTTTTGCTTCCTGGGAGTAAGCTGGTGCTGAGCTGCACCTCCCAGGGCTGGTGAAAGGCTCTGGAGGGGGTAGGGGGGCTGCAGAAGGGATGGGCCCCCAGCACCATCCCCACGGGGTCCTCTCCTCCCAGCCTCCAGCACCTGCCAGCGGTGGCCTTAAGGCAGGGAGGAGCTGCCAGGGGCAGGGGCAGGGCCTCGGCTTGGCCTTTGCCTGCCCTTTTTTAACCTCTGCTTCAGCTTTTTCTTCCTCTTCTTCACCTCGTTCTTCCTCTTCTTCACCTCGTTCTTCCTCTTCTTCACCTCGTTCTTCCTCTTCTTCACCTCGTTCTTCCTCTTCTTCACCTCGTTCTTCCTCCTCTTCACCTCGTTCTTCCGCTCTCGGCATCGGAGCAGCTGCTGCTGCCCTGCCAGAGCCACCCAAGGACCCCCAGAGCTTCCACTGCAGACCCAGCCCCACCTCGGGCTGAGGTCTTCGTCCTTGTGGGGTCCTCTTCCTCCTCGGGCAGAGGGTGGGTGGCTCTGAGCTCCTCAAGCGGGCGCTGGGCCCCTGGCACACGCCCAGGGTGGAGCCTCGGAGCCGGGAGGAGGTCCTGGGCTCCCGGAAGGATGCTGCTGAGAGGCTGCGGGGAGCTGCCTCAGCCCTTGGGCTTCCTCTTCGTGCCGGGAGCTGCCTCCTCGCCCCCTCAGGTCGCACTCGCCACTTTCGAGCCAAGCTTGTCCGGGTGCTGGCTCAGCCGCGCCTGGAAGGTGTCCAGGGACAGCAAAATACCCAAAGCAAAGCCTTAGCGAGGCTGCAGCTCCTGCTGAGGAGGAGGAGGAGGAGGAGGAAGGGCAGCACTTGGGCTTCCCACCCGCGGGATCTGCCTTCTCCTCCTCCTTCTTCTTCTTCTTCTCCTTCTCCTTCTTCTTTGGGTCTTCCTCAGCCTCCTGTCAGCAGCTCCTGGGTTGGTTCTGTGTGGCTGTGGTGCTGCTCTCATGTCCTCCAGCTTCCCTTGCTCACCTGCAGGCTTCGTGCACCAGGTTCAGACCCTCCCCCCCCCCCCCCCCCCCCCAACAGCCCTTCCCCAGACCTACCTTTGGGCCCTCTAAAGCCCTTTCTGCAGTCCGGGGTAGGCAGAAGTTTGGGCTCCTGCTGCCTCACCAGGGGGTGAGAGCAGGGAGGACATTGGGGGGGGAGTTCAGCTTGGATTAAACCTCTGCCACCTGCACAAAAAAAGGGGGTAGGGGGTGGGGGGCAAAGGTTCATCAGAACCTATAAGGCCACCATCCTCATCCAGACCATGCCGCGGTGCCCCTTGGAGCTGTGGCAGGGGATGGCAGCAACCCCGTGCCCCATCCTGCAGCAGAGAGGGGTCCCCAAATCCACTCCTTGGCCTGGGGTGGGGGCTTTGAAACGGGCTTGGGGGGCTCCAGGAATGACAAAAATGCGTTGGGGGCGTTTGCTTGTGGCTGCCCCAGGTCCCTGCCCCTGGGGGCGTTGGGTCCTTGTCCCGGGGTCTGTCTGTGTCGCCGTCCCTGGCTGCGGTGGGTCCCTGCCGTGCCTGGGTGCGCAGCTCGGAGCGGGGCCAGCCCGCGGCAGCGGCTCCAGCAGCAGCTCTCCAGCTCCTCCTAAAGCTTCCCGGAGTGCTCGGCTCCGCGGGAAAGGCTCCGGCCGGCCGAGGAGGGAAGGGGAGGGAAGGAGGAATCGACCTCTGGGCTGCTCCCGCCGCCCCTTCCTGCCTCGCTCCGTGGGGCTGGGGACTAGCAGAGGGCTGAGGAGCAGGGTTGGGAGGTGCCAGGGAGTGGAAGGTGCCCTCGGAGAGGCAGCGAAGCCCCCAGCCCCTCGGCTTGATCGTTAGGGGCTAGTACTGACTCAGTTTTGGGGGTAGGAAGTCTGAGCTCGCCCACCCTGCCTGCAGCCTTCCTGCACACCCCCCAGCCCCCCTCCCCAGAAGGGCTTTCCCTGCCCACCCCAAACCTGGTGGCGGCGCCCTAGGGCAGCTCAGACCTTGCTGGTGCCGGGCAGGAGGGTACCAGGAGTGGCTTTTCTCCATGCCTGGCTGCCCCTGGTGCCCTCGGGGATGCCCCATCCCTGCTCCCCTCAGCTTCAGTGCCTTGAGAGCTCCCTCAGACCCCTGGCAGACCCCCGTTGTGAAGCCCCAGAGCTCCAAGCCTGGGCAGCAAGGATCAGGGAACAAGGATCTGGCCAGAACTTCTTCACCTTCCGTTTCTCCTCATCACCAGGGTTGGCAGCTTCCCTGTCCCCCCCGGGGTGGCTTTCACCCCCCCCTGCCCCCCGAGCGTTCAGAAGCAGGTCCTGGAGCAGGTTTTGGGGCCCCATTTCTCCTGCCAGCAGCACCCCTGGGAAGCTGGAATCCTCCCCGGGGCTGAGCCCAGCAGGAGCTTGGTGGCCAAAACCCAGCTCAGGCCTCTCCAGCCACCATCCCCCCACGGAGGGCTCCTCCAGGGGCATCCCCATGCCGTGGGTGGAGGTCCCAAGCCATAAATGCCACTCGAGGGCACAGGGCTGAGGTTTGTTCCTTGTTGGGGATCCCAAAGGGCTCCCCCAGAGCTGCTCTGGAAGCTCAGGAGCAGCCAAAGGCCACGGGGCCGGGGTGGGCTCCGCTCTTCCGACCGGAGGGAGGAGCTTGGCTTTCGGAAGCGCCCCGGGGGTGACCCTCCAGGTCCTTCGGGGAGCAGGGGAGGGGGTGCGGAGGGTGGCTCCCCCCCCCCCCCAGCGCGGGGGTGCCCCGGTGACGGACAGCTGAGCTTGGGGTGGTCTCCTCGCTTCAGAATGCCCTCGGAGAGGCTCCGAGGCGTGGGAAATCCTCCCCCTAGAGCTGGAGGTCTGTGCCCCACATCGTCTCCTCCATTCCTCATCGCTCCTCCTGCAGGTGGAATCTTCCCTGGGAGGAACCGGGGGGGGGGGGGGGGGGAGGGGGAGGGGCGCTGTGGGTTTGGTGGCAATCAGGGGTTGGGGCGGGGGTGCAGGGTGGACTTTGTGGCCGCTCAGTGACGCGGGTCCCCCCACCCCGGCCCCAGGGCCATGAGGCTGAAGGTGGCTTTGCCTTCTCCTCCCCTTCTTCCTTCCCGTGCTGGTTCACCTCTCCCTTGGCGACTTTGTGGATGGCTTTGGACGGGGAGGGGGAAAAGCCTCAG
This sequence comes from Picus viridis, assembly GCA_033816785.1. Taxonomy (NCBI): domain Eukaryota; kingdom Metazoa; phylum Chordata; class Aves; order Piciformes; family Picidae; genus Picus; species Picus viridis. The sequence continues at coordinate 23,069 of CM066605.1, read as the reverse complement.
CTGCAGCTCTTGGGTGGCTTCCCCAGAGGTCCCTGGGGGCTGGCAGCCCCACGGCCGGCTCCGCTTTGCACTTTGCCAGCCCCCAGCCCGCAGTGCCTTGACTGAACCCTGCCGGGGGCCCGGCCACGGCCGGGGCTGCCCACGCGTGGGGGGTGTGTGTGTGTGTGTGTCCCGCCGTCCCCCCGAAGTCCATCCTGGCAGAAGCAGGGTTGGGATCCCTGGGGGTCTCCAGCCCTCTGCCGTGGACTGATTTGGGGGGGGGGGGGGAGGGAATCGGAGGCTCCTGGAAGGAGCCATTTGGGTTGCGGTGGAGTTGGGGAGACCCCCGAACGTTGGCATCGGCGGGGGGAGGGTAGCGGAGGGGGTAGCGGTTGCTCTGGACCCGTCCTCGCCTTCAGGTGGGAAAGAAAATGGCCGGAAAACGACCCCCGGGGCGATGCTGAGCCCCGGGAGGGCTCCATCCTCTTCCTCCCCAGCAGACGAAGGTCTCCAAGCTTCCAACGTGGGTCTAGGGGGCTTGGTGCCACCATCATCCCCCTCCTCCCCCCCAAGACTGGTTCCTGGGTTCTGGATGTCGATGGCTCAGCCGGGAAATGTAGACACACACCCCTCCCCCTCCCCGAAAAGTTGGTTCTTTGCCCCCCACCGCCCCCCCAATCCTGCCCCACAATGAGCCCCGGAGGTGACAAAGGGACCCGAGAGGAGGGTCCTGGATGTCCCTTCCTGTCTTCCCCCTTCCCTCCCCCCCCGGCCCCGCCTGCTTTATCCGTCGAGCTTTGACGATCAATTATGGAAGAAGCCAAGAGCAGCCCCCCCGCCGTCCCCCGTCCCCGGGCTCAGTATCTAACCCCCGCACGCATTCCCCCCTCCCCTATCTCCCCTATAGCCAGCCCCATAGTGGCGCCCGCTGCTTTCCTCACCCCACCCCCAACCCCTCCCCACCTCTTCCCGCGGACCCCATCCCCAGGGCCAGACGGACCCTCCCCAGGTCCCGAGGGACCTTTCAACCCCCACACACACCCCGCCTCAGGCCACGCACGGGCTCCTGTGAGCGGGTCCTCACAGCCCCCCCGCGGGGGCCCGGGGACGGGGGGGGGGGACGCGGTTGGGGTGGAGGGGGGGCCACGTCCCCATCCCCCCGCCCCCTCCCCGCGGTACCGAAATGTAACGAACGTAACGAAGGTGCCTTTTATTTATGCTGCAGACGCATTAAAGCTACCCACAGCCGCTGTGCCAGCTGTGCCCGCTGCGCGCCGCGGGACACGCCGCTGGCACCTCTGCCCGGGGTGGGGACATCCCTAGTGGCACCTGTGCCAGGGCGTCCCACTAGAGTGGGGCCAACACTGGTGGCAAGGGAGTTCCACTCGGTTTGGGACAGTACGGGTGGCACCTGTGCCAGGGGATCCCGCTTGGGTGGGGATAACACTGGTGGCACTTGTGCCAGGGGGATCCTGGCACAGGGATGGGGGTAACACTGGTGGCACTTGTGCCAGGGGATCCTGGCACAGGGATGGGGATAACACTGGTGGCACCTGTGCCAGGGGATCCTGGCACAAGGGTGGGGATAACACTGGTGGCACCTGTGCCAGGGGGCATTACCTGCCTGGGGACTCGGTATGGTTGTCACTGGGCAAGGAGGGGACAGCCTTTGCCAGCACCTGGGTAGCATCAGACCTGCCTGGGGGACACCGCGGGGTTGTCACCACCCAGCTAAGTATGGCGGGGGGGGAGCCTTCGGACCGCCTCGCGCTGAGGATTTGGGGCGATTTCAGGCAGGTTTGGGGCGGAGGGAGCCAAGGAACCGCCGGGAGGGGTCCCGGGAGGCGGCGGAGCTGGGGCAGTCCCGTCGGGGATGCAAGAGCGCGGAGCGGCCACGCGATGGCGCCAGCGAGCAGCAAAGAACATTGGGTGCGGAGGGTACCAGCGGTCGGGGAGGGGGTTCCCGGTCTTATGAGAGGAGGCTCTGGTTGGGGATAGGAGAGCCCGAAATTGGAAGGGCGGGGTCCTGACTTTGGGGTGTCCTGGTCCCGGATGGCGGATCCCGGGGGTCGGGCAGCCCCAGGGTTCCCGGTTGGGGGTCCCCGAGTCGGGGGTAGGGGATAAAATGCCGCCCCTGGCCATCCATCCAACCCAGCCGGGCCCGTCCGTCCCCGGTGGCGGCTGTCGCGGTTGCTAAATGTGTTTCATTACCGGCACCCGGCGGCGGCGGGGCCAGGATTAATCCCCCACCATCTCCCGCTCCCCCGGGACCCCTCCCCGGCCCGGCCCGCCTCAGCTATAAGAGGCGGCGGTTGAGTGGTGGGGGGCAGGCGATGGCGGGGCGGAGGCTGCTGCTGCTGCTGGTGGGCTTAGGGGGGGTCCTGCGAACCTCCCGCTGCTGCCCCGGGACCCTAGACCCCGGTACCGGCCCCGGGACTGACCCCGAGCTGGCCCCGGTGAGCCCCGAGCAGCGCCGTCAGGGTCAGAATGTGGATTTTGGGGTGCGCGGCTTGCGTTGGGGTCGATGTCTCCGTCTCCGGGGCTGCCGTGACCCCTCCCTTTGACCCCCTCCCCAGGCCGGCGCCGCTGCCGCTCCTCCGGGGCAGCCCCCTCCTGCCGCCGCCGCCGCCGCCCTGGACGCGCTGCTCCGCTCCCTGCAGCGGTCTGGCCGCGGCCCCGGGACCCTCCTGCAGCCGCCGAGGTGAGCGGGACCCGGGGGGAGGGTCCAGGGCACTCGGGGCTGGGGAAGGTCCCAGAGGGAACAAGTTGGTGGCGAGGGCGGTGCGGGGCTGGGGGGTCCCTGTTGGTGTCCTTCTGTCCCTACCTTTGACCCTCGTTCTGGTCCCATTTGTCCACCTGTCTGTCCGTCTGTCCCCATCCACGGCACCAATCAGTGCCCCTCCGTCTGTCTGTCCCTGGCCGTTGGTCCATCCTCTCCCACCCCATTGGTCCTCCACCTCCATCCCTGTCCTTTTTGTCCTCTTCTCCCAACCCCTCTGTCCTCATCCATCGGCTCTGTCTGTCTGTCCGTCCCTGGGGTCACGCTTTCCGTGTCCCCACCACAGGTCGGGTCGGGGACCGCAGCGGGGACCCCAGCCCCGGCTCAGCCCCCGCAGCTGGGACCCCTCTGCTGCCCCCTTCTGGACCATGGCGACCCCACAGCGCTTCGGCCGCCGCCGCTGAGCCTCCGTCTGTCCTCTGTCCGTCTGCCCTCTGTCCGTCTGTCCCCACGCCCCCAGGAGCCAGCTGGCTGCAGAGCCGTCCCCAAGCCCATCCCTGGCTCTGGCCCTCCCTGCCCCCCAATAAATCGATGCCACTCACACGCCCCGCCCCCGGCTCTGCCATTGCCCCTGTGGGGAAGATGTGAGGCTGGGATGGGCAGGGGGGAGTGAGGGGGGTGGGGGGGTAGTGCCCCTTTTCTGCCCCCTCCCCAAGCAGACACCAAGGCAGAGGGTTTACAAAGCCCCCCCCCCTCAACTTTATTCCCGGGGGGGGGGGCTGGGTGGCACCTGGGGCCCCTTCTGAGCATTCCCCCCGCCCCCACCTCAAGAAGGTGCCCACCAGGTCCCGTCCAGGCTCTGTCTGTCCATCAGCAGCGCCAGGTGCCCCTCTGGGTGCCCCTCTGGGTGGGCTCTGGATGCCCAGCAGTGGTCCTTGTTGTCCCTTGTGTCCACCCCTGGGAGGGGCTGGATGGGGTGTGGAGGGGGGTGGTCCTCACTTGCCCCCCGCCATGATGCGCAGGTACTGCAGGGCGTTGCGGGCAGCCTGGCACCGGGCACCGTCGCGGGACGGGGCCGAGCCGTGGCACACGGTGGCAGGTTGGGTCGAAAGCTCCACCAGGCACTGGTGCAAGCCACTGAGGCTCAGGGCATCTGGTGGGGGGAGGGCAGGAGACACACAACAGAGGGATGTGGGCACCTGCAGCCCCCTCCCCACGCACAGCAGCAGCCCCCCCCCAACCCACCCCGAGATGCTCAGAGCCTCAGATGCTCAGAGGACGGCTGGGGTGGGGTGGGGTTGGCTGGGCTGGGCTGGGGTGATTTGGGTTGGGATGGGCTGCATTGGGATGGGTTGGATGAGTTGGGATGGGATGGGTTGGTTGGGGTGGGATGGGTTGGATGGGTTAGATGGGATGGGATGGGATGGGATGGGATGGGATGGGTTGGATTGCCTTGGATTGGATGGATTGGTTGGGATGGGATGGGTTGGTTGGGTTGGATGGGATTGGATTGGATGGGATGGGTTGGATGGGTTAGATGGGATGGGTTGGATTAGGTTGGACTGGATGGGATGGGTTGGTTGGGATGGTTTGGGAGGGGTTAGATGGGATGGGATGGGTTGGATTAGGTTGGATTGGATGGGATGGGATGGGGTGGTTGGGGTGGTTTGGGATGGGTTAGATGGGATGGGTTGGGTTGGATTGCATTGGATTGGATGGATTGGTTGGGATGGGATGGGTTGGATGGATTAGATGGGATGGGTTGGATTGGATTGGATTGGATTGGATGGGATGGGTTGGTTTGGGATGGGTTAGATAGGATGGGATGGGTTGGATTGCATTGGATTGGATGGATTGGTTGGGATGGGATGGGTTGGATGGGATTGGATTGGATTGGATGGGATGGGTTGGTTGGGTTGGATGGGATTGGATTGGATGGGATGGGTTGGTTGGGATGGGATGGGTTGGATGGGTTAGATGGGATGGGTTGGATTAGGTTGGATTGGATGGGATGGGTTGGTTGGGATGGTTTGGGAGGGGTTAGATGGGATGGGTTGGATTAGGTTGGATTGGATTGGATGGGATGGGTTGGTTTGGGATGGGTTAGATAGGATGGGATGGGTTGGATTGCATTGGATTGGATGGATTGGTTGGGATGGGATGGGTTGGATGGGATTGGATTGGATTGGATGGGATGGGTTGGTTGGGGTGGGTTGGGATGGGTTGGATGAGTTGGGATGGGTTGGGATGGTTGGGGTGGTTTGGGTTGGGATGGGTTGGATTGGACTGGATGGGATGGGTTGGTTGGGATGGGTTGGATTGGACTGGATGGGCTGGGCTGGATTGGGATGGGTTGGATTGGATTGGTTGGGTTGGTTGGAATGGGTTGGGTTGGGTTGGATTGGATTGGATGGATTGGTTGGGTTGGATGGGATTGGATTGGATGGGATGGGTTGGTTGGGGTGGGTTGGGGTGGGTTGGATGAGTTGGGATGGGATGGGTTGGGATGGGATGGTTAGGGTGGTTTGGGTTGGGATGGGTAGGTTGGGATAGGTTGGATGGGTTGGGATGGGATGGGTTGGGATGGTTGGGGTGGTTTGGGTTGGGATGGGTTGGTTGGGATGGGTTGGATTGGACTGGATGGGATGGGTTGGTTGGGATGGGTTGGGCTGGGCTGGATTGGGATGGGTTGGATGAGTTGAGATGGGATGGGTTGGTTGGGATGGGTTGGATCAGTTGAGATGGGATGGGTTGGTTGGGGTGGGTTGGGATGGGTTAGATGGGATGGGATGGGTTGGGTTGGATTGGATTGGATTGGTTGGGTTGGTTGGGATGGGTTGGGATGGGTTGGATGAGTTGTGATGGGATGGATTGGTTGGGGTGGGTTGGGATGGGTTAGATGGGATGGGCTGGGTTGGATTGGATGGATTGGGTTGGATGGGTTGGGTTGGATGGGTTGGGTTGGGATGGGATGGGTTGGATGGGATGGGCTGGGTTGGATTGGATGGGTTGGGTTGGATGGGTTGGGTTGGATGGGTTGGGTTGGGTTGGGATGGGATGGGTTGGATGGGATGGGCTGGGTTGGATTGGATGGGTTGGGTTGGATGGGTTGGGTTGGATGGGTTGGGTTGGGTTGGGATGGGATGGGTTGGATGGGATGGGCTGGGTTGGATTGGATGGGTTGGGTTGGATGGGTTGGGTTGGATGGGTTGGGTTGGGTTGGGTTGGGATGGGTTGGATGGGATGGGCTGGGTTGGATTGGGTTGGATGGGTTGGGTTGGGTTGGGTTGGGTTGGGATGGGTTGGATGGGATGGGTTGGGTTGGGTTGGATAGGTTGGGTTGGGTTGGGTTGGGCTGGGCTGGGTTGGTGCCCCCAGCTGCCCAGGAGCTCCTCCAAAGCAGTCCTTAAAGACAACTGGTGCCAGTCCCACGCCCGGGGTGCCACCCCCGGGGTTCCATTCCCCTGCCCGGATGCTCGCCCTGGCAAAGCACCTGCCCGGCCCGGTGCCCACACTGACCGATGTCCAGGTAGCTGATGGCAAAGCTCTGCTCCTCGGAGAGCTCCTGCAGCAGGGCACAGGCCCCGGTGCCCAGGGGTGCCAGGGGATGGCTCCTCAGCTGTGCCATCTTCTCGCCCACCGAGTTCCGCAGCGAGTCCCAGGTGCAGCCGGGGGCTCTGCCCCGCAGCCCCTCCAGCCGGGGCCCTGCCTGCGGGCACGGGGCACTGGGCACCAGCCTGGCACACCCCCCCCCCCCCCAGGCTGCCATTCAGGGCTATAGGAACCCCCCCCGGCCCCCTCGGGCGTGTGGGCAGCAGCTGGGTGCCCCCGCCTGCCATAGGGACCAGCGGGAAAGGGGCACAGGGGCTACCCCCAGCCAGCCCCACCAGGGAGGTGGGCACTGCTCTGGGCATCCTGGAGTGGACTTGGGGTGCCCATGCCCCTCATTAACCCCTCAGGGTGCCCATTCCCCCCTATTGACCCCTTGGGGTGCCCTCAGGGTGCCCATTCCCCCATTAACCCCTTGGGGTGCCCTCCGGGTGCCCATTAACCCCTTGGGGTGCCCTCAGGGTGCCCATTCTCCCCCTATTAACCCCTTGGGGGTGCCCTCCAGGTGCCCATTTCCCCCCTATTAACTCCTTGGGGTGCCCTCAGGGTGTGCCCATTTCCCCTCTTATTAACTCCTTGGGGTGCCCTCCAGGTGCCCACTTCCCCCTTAACCCTTTGGGGTGCCCATTCCCCCTATTAACTCCTTGGGGTGCCCTCAGGGTGCCCATTTCCCCTCTTATTAACTCCTTGGGGTGCCCTCCAGGTGCCCACTTCCCCCTTAACCCTTTGGGGTGCCCATTCCCCCTATTAACTCCTTGGGGTGCCCTCAGGGTGCCCATTTCCCCTCTTATTAACTCCTTGGGGTGCCCTCCAGGTGCCCACATCCCCCCTTAAGCCTTTGGGGTGCCCCTTCTGCCCTTATTAACTCCTTGGGGTCCCCTCCAGGTGCCCATTTCCCCTCTTATTAACTCCTTGGGGTGCCCTCCGGGTGCCCACATCCCCCTTAACCCTTTGGGGTGCCCATTCCCCCCTTATTAACCCCTTGGGGGTGCCCTCCGGGTGCCCACATCCCCCCTTAACCCCTCGGGGGTGCCCTCCGGCTGCCCGTTTCCATCCACCCCTCGGGGGCGCTCAGGTCCTGCCCTGCTTTCTAACCCCTTGAGGGGGTGCCCTGCAGGTGCCCAGGCCCTGCCCAGTGCCACCCCCACCCCCTGAGTGCCCAGTACCATGGAGAACTGATCCTCCTCCACCTCGGCCTCGCTGCCCTCCCGGGGCTCCATGGGCACGTTGTGGATCCTCACCAGCATCTTGGCCGCCGCGTTGCGCTTGGCCAGCTTCTTGGAGGTGCCACTGCCTGTGCCAAGGCAGGGGGCAGGGCAGGCCCTGGGTGAGGAGCTGGCGGGCAGCCAGCTAAGGGGTGGCCCCAGAAGAAGGGGGTGGAGGGAAGGGGGGCAAGGGGGGGGAGGGGGTGGGGGGGCACCAGACCTATCTCCACGAAGCGCTCGACCCGGCAGGTCATGGTGAACTCCTTGCGGTGAGCGGGTCCCGACTCCTGGGTCACTGTGTACTCGGGCAGCCTCCAGCCCTTCTGCACCACCAGCTCCTGGGGGAGGGAGGGCACAAGGGCCACGGCCTCAGGGCTGCTGGAAGGGCCAAGCCCCCTCAGAGGCGGACCCAGCAGCTGCTGGGCTTTGGGTTGGCAGTGGAACGGGGACAGCTGGTGCCCCTAAAGAGGGAGAACGGTGCCCAAAGGAGTGCCAGCTGGCCCCAAAAGAGGGAGAACTGTGCCCAAAAGAGGGATAATTGTCCCTAGTGAGGGAGAACTGTGCCCAAAGAGGGAGAACTGTGCCCAAAGAGGGAGAATTGTGGCCAAAAGTCGGAGAACTGTCCCTAAAGAGGGATAATTGTGCCCCAAAGAGGGGTAACTGTGCCCAAAAGAGGGAGAACTGTCCCCAAAAGAGGGATAATTGTCCCTAAAGAGGGAGAACTGTGCCCCAAAGAGGGAGAACTGTCCCTAAAGAGGGAGAATTGTGCCCAAAAGAGGGATAATTGTCCCTAAAGAGGGAGAACTGTGCCCCAAAGAGGGAGAACTGTCCCTAAAGAGGGAGAATTGTGCCCAAAAAGAGTGCCAGCTGGCCCTAAAAGAGGGAGAACTGTGCCCCAAAGAAGGATAACTGTCCCTAAAGAGGGAGAACTGTGCCCCAAAGAGGGAGAACTGTGCCCAAAAGAGTGCCAGCTGCCCCCAAAACAGGGATAACTGGCCCCAAAACAGGGATAACTGCCCCAAAACAGGGATAACTGCCCCAAAACAGGGATAACTGGCCCCAAAAGAGGGATAATTGGCCCCAAAACAGGGATAACTGCCTCAAAACAGGGATAACTGGCCCCAAAACAGGGATAATTGCCCCAAAACAGGGATAACTGCCCCAAAACAGGGATAACTGTGCCCAAAAGAGTGCCAGCTGCCCCCAAAACAGGGATAACTGCCCCAAAACAGGGATAACTGGCCCCAAAACAGGGATAACTGGCCCCAAAAGAGGGATAATTGGCCCCAAAACAGGGATAACTGCCTCAAAACAGGGATAACTGGCCCCAAAACAGGGATAATTGCCCCAAAACAGGGATAATTGGCCCCAAAACAGGGATAACTGACCCCAAAACAGGGATAACTGGCCCCAAAACAGGGATAACTGACCCCAAAACAGGGATAATTGGCCCCAAAACAGGGATAACTGGCCCCAAAAGAGGGATAATTGGCCCCAAAACAGGGATAACTGACCCCAAAACAGGGATAATTGGCCCCAAAACAGGGATAACTGGCCCCAAAACAGGGATAACTGACCCCAAAACAGGGATAATTGGCCCCAAAACAGGGATAACTGACCCCAAAACAGGGATAATTGGCCCCAAAAGAGGGATAATTGGCCCCAAAACAGGGATAACTGACCCCAAAACAGGGATAACTGACCCCAAAACAGGGATAATTGGCCCCAAAAGAGGCATAACTGGCCCCAAAACAGGGATAACTGGCCCCAAAACAGGGATAACTGACCCCAAAACAGGGATAACTGGCCCCAAAACAGGGATAACTGACCCCAAAACAGGGATAACTGGCCCCAAAACAGGGATAACTGACCCCAAAACAGGGATAACTGGCCCCAAAACAGGGATAACTGACCCCAAAACAGGGATAACTGGCCCCAAAACAGGGATAACTGACCCCAAAACAGGGATAACTGGCCCCAAAACAGGGATAACTGACCCCAAAACAGGGATAATTGGCCCCAAAACAGGGATAACTGACCCCAAAACAGGGATAATTGGCCCCAAAAGAGGGATAACTGACCCCAAAACAGGGATAACTGGCCCCAAAACAGGGATAACTGACCCCAAAAGAGGGCAAGCTGTGCCCAGAGAGGCAGAGTTTGCCCTAAACAGGGAGAATTGTCCCCAAAAAAGAGAGTTTCCTGTGCCCAGGCTGCAGCCAGCTGTCCCCCAAAGATCCAACACCCCACCCCCCCCGCCCCCCACCCCCCCAGGCTGGGGCCAGGCAGCCCCCGAGCTCCCAACCCCCACCCCCCCAAGACACTTCAAGCTCACCCCAAAGGACCTCCCCCCAGGGTAGTGCTGAGCACCCCCAGAAGAGGCTCAGCACCCCCAAAGTGGGGACAGCCCCCACCCCGGAGGGGGTGTCCCCCTTCTTGTCACCCACCTGCAGAGCCCCCACAGGGTTGCACTCGGACTGGGGGGGGGACACTGGGGGCTTCATCTCCAGGGGGGTGCCCCTGTAGGGGTGAGGGGGGGCACAGGGTGAGGAGGGGAGTGGGGGGGGCAGCTCTCAGCACCCCCACCCCCCCCACTTCAAGTTAGGGAGGTGTGGGGGGGGGGGGGGGTGCTTGGGGGAGGGGGTTTTGGGTTGGGGGTTACCTGGGGGAGGGGGGACCATGGCAGGAGCTGGGGGGCTGCTGGGGGCCAGGCTCAGCCAGGGGGGCTGGGGGGAAAGGAGAGCTGGGGGGGGATAAAAAGGGGGAGAAATTAACCCCTGAGCTGAGGACCCCCCTCCCTGAGCCCCCCACCCCCAGCAACCCCCTCACACCCCCACCCTTGTACCCCAAATCCTGCTGGACCCCCCCGACTACCCCCCCGCAGGGATCCTCAATCCCCTTGAGACCCTTCAGACTCCCCAACATCCCCAGCACACCCCCTGGGTACCCCCAATTCCCTTGGCACCCCCAACCTGTGTCACCCCCAGTGCCCCCTGGACACCCCCACCCCTCCCCAACGCCCCCTCAGTGCTCAGCACCCCTGGGGTACCCCCAACCCCCAGGGGACCCCTCCCTCAGTGCCCCAAACTCCCCCCCCCCCCAGCGCCTCCTGCACCCATTCGATGCCTGCCCCTCCGCACCCAGCACCCCTGGGTGCCCCCAGCCCCTGCCTCACCTCCCCCCAGCATTTTGGGGAGCCCCCACCACCACCCCAGCACCCCTCACCTGGGCTCCTCGGGGGTGGGCTCCAGCATGTCCCCCCCTTTCAGCAGCTTCAGGGCCACCTCCGCTGCTTTGTGCTTCGCTGCCTTCTTGCTGGGGCCCTGCCCTGGGGGGGCACTGCCTGAGCCAGGGGGCAACCCCCCAGGGACCCCCCCCCATGCCCAGATCCCTCACAGAGCACAGATCAGCACCCAGGGCTCAGGATCCTGGGGATCACACCCCCCCCCCCCCAGGCTCATTTCTGGGGGCTCAAGGGGGCTCAGAGTGTCCCAGAGGCTGGGGAGGCCTCAGCTGGATGAGGTCTGGGGAAGGCCCAAGGGGGCTCCAGGCCTTGGGAGCCCAGAGAATCCCCCCAGGAGCTACTCCTGGGGGCTCAGGAGACCCTGGTTTGGGGTCCCAGGAGACCTCTGAGAGTCCCAACCATGAGGATCCCAGAGCTGGGGACAAGCTGCTGGGGACAAGCTGAGCTGGGGCCAAGCTGAGCTGGGGCCTAACTGAGCTGGGGACAAGCTGAGCTGGGGACAAACTGAGCTGGGGCCAAGCTGAGCTGGGGTCAAACTGAGCTGGGGACTAACTGAGCTGGGGACTAACTGAGCTGGGGCCAAGCTGAGCTGGGGACAAACTGAGCTGGGGACAAGCTGAGCTGGGGACAAGCTGAGCTGGGGTCAAACTGAGCTGGGGACTAACTGAGCTGGGGACTAACTGAGCTGGGGACAAACTGAGCTGGGGACTAACTGAGCTGGGGACAAACTGAGCTGGGGACAAGCTGGTTGGGGACAAGCTGAGCTGGGGACAAGCTGAGCTGGGGACAAGCTGGTTGGGGACTAACTGAGCTGGGGTCAAACTGAGCTGGGGACAAGCTGGTTGGGGACAAGCTGAGCTGGGGACAAGCTGAGCTGGGGACAAGCTGGTTGGGGGAGCTGGGGACAAGCTGGTTGGGGACTGAGCTGGGGTCAAACTGAGCTGGGGACAAGCTGGTTGGGGACAAGCTGAGCTGGGGACAAGCTGAGCTGGGGACAAGCTGGTTGGGGACTAACTGACAAAGCTGAGCTGGTTGGGGACAAGCTGAGCTGGGGACAAGCTGAGCTGGGGACTGGTTAACTGAGCTGGGGTCAAACTGGGGAGCTGGGGACAAGCTGGTTGGGGACAAGCTGAGCTGGGGACAAGCTGAGCTGGGGACAAGCTGGTTGGGGACTAACTGAGCTGGGGTCAAACTGAGCTGGGGACAAGCTGGTTGGGGACAAGCTGAGCTGGGGACAAGCTGAGCTGGGGACAAGCTGGTTGGGGACAAGCTGAGCTGGGGACAAGCTGAGCTGGGGACAAGCTGGTTGGGGACTAACTGAGCTGGGGTCAAACTGAGCTGGGGACAAGCTGGTTGGGCTCAAGCTGTTGGGGCCAAGCTGAGCTGGGGACCCACCTGTGCAGCTGATGTCCCCCACGGTGACACGGAAGGTGAAGTTGGGTTGGTGGGCTTGGCCCTCAGCCTTCAGCAGGTCGTAGCCGGGGTCTTGCCTATGCGCGTGCCATACTCCTGCAGCAGGCTGATGGGAGTCTTGCCCGGGTTGGTGGCCAGCATCTGCTCCAGGCTGGGGACAGGGCTGCACCGCGGGGGGGCGCGGGGGGAGGGGGGACACACACACAGACACAGGCTTGGCCAAAGGGGCTGAGGTGGAGAAGGGGAAGGCCGGAGGGGGAAGGAGGTGGCGGAGGCGGTGCCAAGCGTGGGAGGAGGGCACCGGGGACTGGGGGGGTGGGCACACGGGGGGGGACGGGGCTGGCACCGCCACTTGGTCTGGGGGGAGGCAGGGACTGAGGTGGGCACACGGGGACGGGGGTGGGCACGCAGGGACAGGGCTGGCACTGCCACACTGGGCACAGGGACTGGGGTGGCACCGCCACTTGATGCTTGATCTGGGGAGGCAGGGACTGGGGTGGGCACACAGGGGGGGACGGGGGTGGGCACGCAGGGACAGGGCTGGCACCACCACTTGGTCTGGGGAGGCAGGGACTGGGGTGGGCACGCTTGATCTGGGGACAGGGCTGGCACCACCACTTGATCTGGGGAGGCAGGGACTGGGGTGGGCACGCAGGGACAGGGCTGGCACTGCCACACGGCACAGGGACTGGGGTGGCACCGCTGCTTGATCTGGGGAGGCAGGGACTGGGGTGGGCACGCAGGGACAGCGCTGGCACCGCCACTTGGTCTGGGGAGGCAGGGACTGGGGTGGGCACGCAGGGACAGGGCTGGCACCACCACTTGATCTGGGGAGGCAGGGACTGGGGTGGGCACGCAGGGACAGGGCTGGCACTGCCACACGGCACAGGGACTGGGGTGGCACCGCTGCTTGATCTGGGGAGGCAGGGACTGGGGTGGGCACGCAGGGACAGCGCTGGCACCGCCACTTGGTCTGGGGAGGCAGGGACTGGGGTGGGCACGCAGGGACAGGGCTGGCACCACCACTTGATCTGGGGAGGCAGGGACCGGGGTGGGCACGCGGGGACTGGGGTGGGCACGCGGGGACTGGGGTGGGCACACGGGGACGGGGCTGGCACCGCCACAGGGCACGGGGACGCGGCCACAGGGCTGGCATCACCACATCGCGGCGAGACGGCGACAGGCCCGCGCGTGTCTGCCCCCCCCCCCTTCCCCATCCCACACCGACCGAGGGGGTCCCGGTTGCCCCCCAGAGGCTTCGTGTAGGCCTCAGCCTCCCCCTCCCCACCCCTCGGCGGCAACCCCCGGGTTCGGGGCGGGGGTTAAACGCCGCTTTAAGAAGAAGGGGGAGATGACCCCGGAAGGCCAGAGGGGGTTTGGGAATGGAATCCAGCCCTGGGGATAGGAATCCAGCCCCGGGGAGGAGGGAATCCAGCCCTGGGATAGGAATCCAGCCCGGGGGGCTTCCAGCCCCGGGATAGGGACCCTGGCCGCAGCCCGGAGCTGCGGCTGCTGCTGAGCCCCAGCTGAGGCTTGGAGCGTCCCGGGAGCGTCGCAGGCTCCTGCTGCGGCCGCTGGGGGGCGCTGTGGCAGCTCCCAGTTCGCCTCTCCCGTCCCCTGGGGCTTCCCCCCCCGGCCAGGGGCAGTTCTGCTCCCGGGGGAGAAGCGGGAAGCTCCCTCGGGCTGCGCAGGGGGGTCCCAGGCGGCCCCCGGCCCCCGCCCCGCGCCAGGGCTGAGCTGGGACCCCCTGAGCTGGGGGGGGGGGCTGGGGAGCAGCCCTGGAGCCCCTGCGGGACCCCCGCCCCTCTCAGCTCCCCCCAAGGTCGCTCGGGGCACCCCGAGGTCCCTTGAGGGCACCTGGGACCCCGCGGGTCATTTCTCCATCCCTTTGGAGCCCCCGGAGCCCACCAGGGACCCTCAAGACTCCCCAGGGACCTCCAGGCCGTCAACCAGGGCCCCCCCTAAAACTCCCCAGGGACCCCCTGAGCCCCTCCAGCCCCCCTAAGCCCAACCAAGGACCTTCAAACCTCTCCCCCCCCCCAGGGCCCCCTGAACTCCTGCCAGGGACCCTCAAACCTCCCCCAGGGACCTTCAAGCCTTCAACCAGGGACCCCTTAAACCCCCCAGGACCCCCCTAAACCCCCCCAGGGAGCCCTCCAAACACCCCCAGGGACCTCCAAGCCCTCCACCCAGGGCCCCCCCAACCCCCCCCTTAGGGAGCCTCCAAACTCCCCCAGCCTTCAACCAGCCCCCCCAAGCCCCCCAGGGAGCCTCCAAACACCCCCAGGGACCTCCAAACCCCCACCCAGGGACCCCCTAACCCCTCTAGGGAGCCCCAAAACTCCCCCAGGGACCCTCAAGCCTTCAACCAGGGCCCCCCCTAACACCCACCCCCCCCCCCCCCCGGGGAGCCTCAAATCTCCCCCAGGGACCTCCAAACCTCCACCCAGGGCTCCCCTACCCGCCCCCAGGGGAGCCCCAAAACTCCCTGACCTTCAACCAGGGACCCCCTAAGCCCCCCAGGGACCCTCAAGCCTTCAACCAGGGCCCCCCTAAGCCCCTCTAGGGAGCCCCAAAACTCCCCCGACCTTCAACCAGGGCCCCCCTAAGCCCCCCAGGGAGCCTCAAGCCTTCAACCAGGGCCCCCCTAAGCCCCCCAGGGAGCCTCAAAACACCCCCAGGGACCTCCAAACCTCCACCCAGGGACCCCCTTAAACCCCCCCCCCCCCAAGGGAGCCTCAAAACTTCCACCCCCCCCCCCAGGACCTCCAAACCTCCACCCAGGGACCCCTTACAACCCACCCCCCCCCCCCAAGGGAGCCCCAAAACTCGCCCAACCTTCACCCGGGGCGTGTGTCCCCCTCCCCCCGCCAAGACGACCCCCCACCCCCTTCCCTGCCCCGGGGGGTGGCCAAACCAAGGAAGCTCCAAGGGCCTCTTTTCCCCCTCCCCACCCCCCCCCCCCTCGCCCCTCCTCCTCCTCCTCCTCCTCTTGGGGGTCTCTTGTTTTCTCTCGGGGGGGGGGTGGGTGGGGGCGGGGGGAGGGGGGTGGTGGTTTTCTTTTGTACAAAGCTCTGGGTAATTCGGGGGTGGGGAAGGGGGAAAGGACCCCCCCCCAACCTCCCCCCCCCCCCTTTTCCTTTCTCTCTCTCGAGCTCTATTTTTGCATTTGTATATTTTTATATAGGAAGAAAAAGACAAAAAAAGACGACAAAAAAAAACACAAAATCCACAACTTTAACCTTTGTATTTTAATAATCGAGCTGTGAAGCACTATGAGCTGCCCCCCCCCGAAAATATCCTCCCCCCCCCCCATCCCCGTTTCTTTCCCATTTCTCCTTTGTAGAGAGGCACAGAGAAACAACAGGGAAAAAAGAGACAAAAAAAGAGCGATTTTGGTTAATTCCACTGTGGGTTTTGGTGGTCATTTCCCTCCTTTCCCCCCCCCCCCCCCCCCCCCAAGCGAAAATCAAGTGCCAAACCCCCCACCCCCCCTCGAAGTTTAGGGTGCGGCCCCCCCCCCCCCACTCTGCACCCCCTCGTTTCCCCCTCTCTTCCCCCCCACCTCGTTTCTCCCCCCCCCCCTCCTCCCTTTGCACCCCTGTTTCCCCTTCTCTCCCCCCCCCCCAAACGAAAATCCGAGTGCCAACCCCCCCCCGTCAAATTTTAGGGTGACCCCCCCCCCCCGACACACACACACCCCCTTTTGCACCCCCTCGTTTCCCCCTCTCCCCCCCCCCGCCTTGCACCCCCGTTCCATCCCCCCCCCCGTTTGCACCCCCGTTCCATCCCCCCCCCCATTTGCACCCCCCGTTCCCCCCCCATTTGCACCCCCGTTCCCCCCCCATTTGCACCCTCGTCCCCCCCCCATTTGCACCCCCCGTTCCCCCCCCCATTTGCACCCCGTTCCCCCCCCATTTGCACCCCCGTTCCCCCCCATTTGCACCCCCCGTTCCCCCCCCCCATTTGCACCCCGTTCCCCCCCATTTGCACCCCCGTTCCCCCCCCCATTTGCACCCCCGTTCCCCCCCATTTGCACCCCCGTTCCACCCCCCATTTGCACCCCCGTTCCCCCCCATTTGCACCCCCCGTTCCACCCCATTTGCACCCCCCGTTCCACCCCCATTTGCACCCCCGTTCCCCCCCATTTGCACCCCCCGTTCCCCCCCATTTGCACCCCCGTTCCCCCCCCCATTTGCACCCCCGTTCCACCCCCCATTTGCACCCCCGTTCCCCCCCCATTTGCACCCCAGTTCCCCCCCCCATTTGCACCCCCGTTCCACCCCCCATTTGCACCCCCCGTTCCCCCCATTTGCACCCCGTTCCCCCCCATTTGCACCCCCGTTCCCCCCCCATTTGCACCCCCCGTTCCCCCCCCCCATTTGCACCCCCGTTCCACCCCCCATTTGCACCCCCGTTCCACCCCCCATTTGCACCCCCGTTCCACCCCCCCCCCATTTGCACCCCCGTTCCCACCCCCACATTTGCACCCCCGTTCCACCCCCATTTGCAACCCCCGTTCCACCCCCCCCATTTGCACCCCCGTTCCACCCCCCATTTGCACCCCCGTTCCACCCCCCCCATTTGCACCCCCGTTCCACCCCCCATTTGCACCCCCGTTCCATCCCCCCCCGTTTGCACCCCCCCCCCATCTTGTACCCCCGTTCCCCCCCCATTTGCACCCCCGTTCCACCCCCCCCATTTGCACCCCCCCCCGTCCCCCCCCCCCTCCTTGCACCCCCCTTTCCCCCTTCCCCTTCCTCCCCCCAAGGAAAGGAATTTTCCCGGGGGGAGCTGAAAATCAAGTGCCAACCGTACCCCCCCCCCCCCGAAATTTTAGGGTGCCCCCCCCCCCCCTCTTGCACCCCTGTTTCCCCCTTCCCCTTCACCCCCCGTGGAAGGGATGTTTCCTCCGGGGGGGCGCTGTGGGCAGGAGGCAGAGGGCGCCCCCCGAAAATCAAGTGCCAACCCCACCCTCAAATTTTAGGGTGCCCCCCCCCACTTTGCACCCCCTCGTGTCCCCCCCCCTCCCCACCCTCCCCCCCCGTGGAAGGGAAGTTTCCTCCAGGGGGGGCCGCTGTGGGCGGGAGGCAAGGGGAAACATCCCCCCAGACCCCCCACCCCCCCAAAATTACCCTCCCCCCCCTCCTCCTCCAGACCCCCTCCAACCTACCTCCCCTTCCCCCCCCCGTTGTGTTTTGGGGGGGCTCAGAGGGTTTGGAGGAGGGGGTCAGAGCATTTGGGGGGGGGGCGCTCAGCCTTTGGGGGGGGTTCAAGATTTGGGGGGGTCAGGGGTTGGGGGGGGTCAGAGATTTTGGGGGGGGCTCAGAAGATTTTTGGGGGGGGGGATCAAAGGAGTTTGAGGGGCTCAGAGGGTTTTGAGGGGGGGGCTCAGAGCATTTGGGGGGGCCTCAGGGACTTTGAGGGGGTTCAAAGGACTTAGGGGGAGCTCAAGATTTGGGGGGGCTCAAGGTGTTTGAGGGGTTCAGAGCATTTTGGGGGGGCTCAGAAGATTTTGGGGGGGCCTCAAGGTGTTTGAGGGGGGGGTCAAGATTTGGGGGGCCTCAAGGTGTTTGAGGGGGGTCAAGATTTGGGGGGGGCCTCAAGGTGTTTGAGGGGGGTCAAGATTGGGGGGGCCTCAAGGTGTTCGAGGGGGGGGGTCGAGATTTGGGGGGGGCCTCAATGTGTTTGAGGGGCTCAGGGTTTTGAGGAGGGGTTCAGAGCATTTTTGGGGGGGCTCAAGATTTGGGGGGGGGCGCTCAAGGTTTTGGGGAGGGGGAGTTGAGGTAGAGGAATTTTGGGGGGGGGACCCTCCCCAGTTGTAGGGACACCCCCCCATTGTAGGGACACCCCCCCATTGTAGGGACCCCCCCATTGTAGGGACACCCCCCCCCCATTGTAGGGCCCCCCCCCCATTGTAGGGGACCCCCCCCCCCATTGTAGGGACCCCCCCATGTAGGACCCCCATTGTAGGGACACCCCACCCCATTGTAGGGACCCCCCCATTGTAGGGACCCCCCAATTGTAGGGACACCCCACCCCAATTGTAGGGACCCCCCCCCATTGTAGGGACCCCCCCAATTGTAGGGACACCCCCCCCATTGTAGGGACCCCCCCCATTGTAGGGACCCCCCCCATTGTAGGGACACCCCCCCCAGTTGGATTCTGGCCCCCAACTCCTTGCCCTGTGCCCCCTCCCCTCCAACCCCCTCCCCCCTTCCAGAACACCTCTCAGGGGCCCCCCAAATACCCTCAGCAGCGCCCCCCCCCGAAATAAATCCATCCTAGCAGCCCCCCCCCCCCCAAAACCCGACCCCCAGCCCCCCCCCCCGCAGCCATTCCTGGGGGCAGGGGAGCAAAGGGGGGGTGGTGGTGGAGGGGGACGGACGACCCCCCCACATATGTGCCTTGACTGGGGGGGGAGAGGAAACAACGTGGGGCTGAGCCCCCACTTGCCCCCCCCCTTCGACTTTTATTGCCCCCCCCCTCAAAACCTTGGAGGGAGGAAAATCTGGGGGGGGTCGTCAAAAGGGGTCGGGGGGGGGGGTCAGGACCACCCCAAAGCCTTTTCCCTCCTCTCTCCCTTTAAGGTGTTTTAGGGGGAGGGGGTTCCCCAATTTTCTATGCAGCAAAACGTTGGGGGGGGGGGGGCTAAGATTTTTTCGGGGGGGGGTTAGGATGTGGGAAGTCCTCCCCCCCCCACCCCCCCCATGCAATAATTTTTCTGTCGAATCTAAACGTTTTTGGGGGAGGCTTGACAAAAAGTTCGATTTTGGGGTGTTTCGAGGGAGGGGAGGGGGGAGGAGGGAGGGAGGAGGGGAGGCGAGGAAGCGGGGGGAAGAGGTGGGGGAAGGGGCGGGCACCCCAAGGTGCCGATTTTCTTTTTGTACCAAAAACGCAGGAAAGAAAGAAAAAGAAAAGGAAAAAAACGACCAACCCCCAAAAAAAAAAACAACAAAAAAAAAAACACCAAAAAGGCAAAAAAAAAAAAAAACATTTTTTCGGTTTGGGGCTTTTTTTTTTTGTAGTTGGGAAAAGGGGAACGAACCCAAAACAACAACAAACTCCGAGAGAGAGGGAGGGGGCTCCGCGGGGGGGGGGGTGGGTTCGGGATTTGGGGGGGGGGGGCAGGAGTGTGATTCAGACTGAGGGGGAGGGGAGGGAAGAGGCCAGGAGGGGGATCCAGGGGGAGACTGAGGCGGGGAGGGGGAGGGAGGGGGGGGGCACTTCAATTTGGGGGGGTCTGGGGCAGGAGGAGGTTCCGATTTGGGGGGGCAGGGGAGGGGTTGGGTTCGATTTGGGGGGCAGGGAGGGGTTGGGTTCGATTTGGGGCGGGAGGGGTTGGGGTTCGAGCCCAGGGGGAGCAGGGAGGCCGGTGTGGGGAGGGGATTGGGTTTGAGGTGGGGTGAGGCCAGGAGGAGGCTCCAGAGGGGAGACTGAGGTGGGGAGGGGGGAGGGAGGGGGGGGTGTCACTTTAATTTGGGGGGGTCTGAGGGCAGGGAGATTCGATTTGGGGGGGCAGGGAGGGGGTTGGGTTCGATTTGGGGGGCAGGGAGGGAGGATTCAGACTGAGGGGGAGGGAGGGAAGAGACCAGGAGGGGGATCCAGGGGGGAGACTGAGGCGGGGAGGGGGAGGGAGGGGGGGGGGCACTTCAATTTGGGGGGGTCTGGGGGCAGGGAGGTTCGATTTGGGGGGGCAGGGAGGGGGTTGGGTTCGATTTGGGGGGCAGGGAGGGAGGACTCAGAGTAATGGGGAGAGAGGGAAGAGGCCAGGAGGAGGATCCAGAGGGGAGACTGAGGTGGGGAGGGGGGAGGGAGGGGGGGTGTCACTTTAATTTGGGGGGGTCTGAGGGCAGGGAGATTCGATTTGGGGGGGCAGGGAGGGGTTGGGTTCGATTTGGGGGGCAGGGAGGGAGGATTCAGACTGAGGGGGGAGGGAGGGAAGAGACCAGGAGGGGGATCCAGGGGGAGACTGAGGCGGGGAGGGGGAGGGAGGGGGGGGGGCACTTCAATTTGGGGGGGTCTGGGGGCAGGGAGGTTCGATTTGGGGGGGCAGGGAGGGGGTTGGGTTCGATTTGGGGGGGGCAGGGAGGGGGTTGGGTTCGATTTGGGGGAGCAGGGAGGGAGGATTCAGAGTAAGGGGGAGGAGAGGAAGAGACCAGGAGGAGGATCCAGAGGGGAGACTGAGGCGGGGAGGGGGAGGGAGGGGGGGGGCACTTCAATTTGGGGGGGTCTGGGGGCAGGGAGGTTCGATTTGGGGGGGGCAGGGAGGGGGTTGGGTTCGATTTGGGGGGCAGGGAGGGGTTGGGTTCGATTTGGGGGGGGGCAGGGAGGCCGGTGTGGGGGAGGGGATTGGGTTTGAGGTGGGGGTGAGGCCAGGAGGAGGCTCCAGAGGGGAGACTGAGGTGGGGAGGGGGAGGGAGGGGGGGTGTCACTTTAATTTGGGGGGTCTGAGGGCAGGGAGGTTCGATTTGGGGGGCAGGGAGGGGGTTGGGTTCGATTTGGGGGGGCAGGGAGGGAGGGAGGATTCAGACTGAGGGGAGAGGGAGGGAAGAGGCCAGGAGGAGGCTCCAGAGGGGAGACTGAGGTGGGGAGGGGGGAGGGAGGGGGGGGCACTTCAATTTGGGGGGGGTCTGAGGGCAGGGAGGTTCGATTTGGGGAGGCAGGGAGGGGGATGGGTTCGATTTAGGGGGGCAGGGAGGGAGGACTCAGAGTAATGGGGAGAGAGGGAAGAGGCCAGGAGGAAGCTCCAGAGGGGAGACTGAGGCGGGGAGGGGGAGGGAGGGGGGCACCTCAATTTGGGGGGGTCTGAGGGCAGGGAGGTTCGATTTGGGGGGCAGGGAGGGGGTTGGGTTCGATTTGGGGGGGCAGGGAGGGAGGATTCAGACTGAGGGGGAGGAAGGGAAGAGGCCAGGAGGAGGATCCAGAGGGGAGACTGAGGCGGGGAGGGGGAGGGAGGGGGGGGCACTTCAATTTGGGGGGGTCTGAGGGCAGGGAGATTCGATTTGGGGGGGCAGGGAGGGGGTTGGGTTCGATTTGGGGGGCAGGGAGGGAGGATTCAGACTGAGGGGGAGGAAGGGAAGAGGCCAGGAGGGGGATCCAGGGGGAGACTGAGGCGGGGAGGGGGAGGGAGGGGGGGGGGGCACTTCAATTTGGGGGGGTCTGGGGGCAGGGAGGTTCGATTTGGGGGTCAGGGAGGGGTTGGGTTCGATTTGGGGGGGCAGGGAGGGGGTTGGGTTCGATTTGGGGGGCAGGGAGGGAGGGAGGATTCAGACTGAGGGGGGAGGGAGGGAAGAGGCCAGGAGGAGGCTCCAGAGGGGAAACTGAGGCAGGGAGGGGGGCGGAGGGGGGGGCGGCTTCAATCTGGGGGGGCTTTAATCGGGGGGTGGGGGGGGCTCAGTTTGGGGGTGACACAGGGGCAGGGGCTTTGATTTGGGGCTGGGGGGGGGAAGAGGCCAGGAGGAGACTCGAGAAGGGGAAACTGAGGCAGGGAGGGGGATTGGGGGGGCGGGGGGGGCACTGAGGGAAGGAGCTGAGGCTGGGGGGGGGGGGGGTCGGGGGGGTGGGGGACACGCAGGGGGCTTCCAGCCACAGCGGGGGGGGGGGGAGTGTCGCACACTCTGTGTCTGGCTCCCATCCTGGGCTCCCCACCCCCCCCCAAGGGCTCCTTTCACCCTCCCTGCTGCGGGGGCAGCACCTTCCCCCCTCCCCCTCCCCCTCCTCCTCCCCTTCCTCCTCCTCCTCCTCCTCCTCCCCCGGGGCTGCTCTCCCCGTGTCCCCCCCGCGCCGGCAGCATCCTGCCACCTCCCACCCGCAGCCGGAGGCACCATGGGGCAGGCTCTGGGGCTCCCAGGTGGGTGCTGCGCCGTGTCCCCCCCCAAAATGACCCCTCGGGACCCCCCCCCTCTACCCCTTACCCCTCCCTCCCCTCGGGAAGGTTAATTTGAGGGGGGGAATGAATTTTAGGGGGCTGGGGGCTAGCACCGCCCTGTGTCGTCCGTGTGTTCCCCCCGCCCCCCAAAAGAAGCTCTTGGGACCCCCCCGAACCCCTTTCCCTCCCCCCGGAAGGGTTCATTTAGGGGGGGGGGGGAGTAAATTTAGGGGGCTGGGGGCTGTCCCCTCTCTCCTCCCCCCCCCAAAAGGGGGGTCTTGGGACGCCCCTACCCCTCCCCTACCATTGGGAGGGTTAATTTGGGGGGGGCGTAAATTTAGGGGGCTGTTCCCTCTCTCCCCCCCCCCGCCCCCAAAAGAACTCTTGGGACCCCCCCTCTACCCATGGGAGGGTTAATTTGGGGGGGGAGGCGTAAATTTAGGGGGCTGGGGGCTGTCCTCTCCACCCCCCCCCCAAAAAAAAGAACCCTCGGGACCCCCCCCCTCTACCCTTGGGAGGGTTAATTTGGGGGGGGGGTGGTGGTGGTGGTGTTGATTTTTAGGGGGCTGGGGGCTTGCACCACCCTGCCCCTCCCCCCTTGCAGCCCCCCACAACCTGAGCTGCGTCTCCTACAAAGACCCCAGCGTGAGGGGGGCTGGAGGGGCGGCGGGGGCGCAGGCCGGCACCGTTCGGTGCCCCCCGGCAGTGCTGCATCGGCATCTGGAACCGGAGCCACGCGCTCGTGCAGGGTGAGGACCCCCTGCCCCGGGGGGGGGGAGGGGAGGGATTTGGGGGTCTCGGGGTGGGGGGGGTGGGGATCTGGGGGGCAAGAAGGGTCTGGGCTTGACCTGGAGGGGGTCTGGGGGCGCAGGGGGGGGGGGGAAGGAGTTGGGGTAGGGCGAGGAGTGGGAGCCTGATTTGAGGGGGGGTCTGGTCCTGTCCGGGGGGGGCAGGAGAGGTTGGGGTACGATGAGACCCCCCCCGGGGTGGGAGCCTGATTTGAGGGGGGGTCTGGTCCTGTCCGGGGGG